>JAVYIG010006084.1:0-124590 GCA_035222895.1 Strongylocentrotus droebachiensis
TGTAGCAGCTTGGTTGGCCAAAGGTTGAAATGGTGCTTAAATAACACCACTATAATACATCAAGTAGTGATATTCTAGGTATGTGATTCAAATATACTTTCCAAGCAGTCAATTAAAACAAAAAAAAACACATTTTGAGAAGGCATCAAACACGATTTCTACAGCACCCTCAAAGACTTCATCGTTCTACCGTGGATATTTCTCTTTATGATAGACCTGGGCTCCATTTTAAGAACAAAAATGATGACTCATCGTAAACATCTTTAGGGACCGAGTGCTACTTCGATTTTCCTTCAGTTGTTCTCGCATCAATTCAGTATCAGCGACCTGTTGGTTGGACCTCATGATGGCTGTGTACGCTCACGCAATAAGCTTCGTAGTACTGTGTGGATTCACCTTGCTATATGGTGTGGTGGTGGATGACACTAGCATCACTCTCAATCATACGTGCTCGGAAAACTCGAGTGACCATAGCGCCAATTGCTCATATCGCGGTCTTACATCGGTTCCCCGGAATCTTTCACGCGACTTGCGTTCCCTCAGCGTTTATAATAATAACATCTCTATGCTCCTGGACAAATCGTTCGTGAACTATACACAGCTAGAAACTTTAGATGCTAGTTATAACTCCATCTACCTCATTGAGAATGAAACATTTCATGCTCTCCTGCTACTTAAGGTATTACGGCTCCATCGCAACAATATCAGTGTCCTACCAATTTCCCTCCTGGAGAAGAATGTTCATCTATCCTCGCTAATCCTAAATCATAATAGGCTCAAGGGAATTCCTTGCATCTTTGGAAACAATCAGCAAACTACACAGTTTGCAGAAGATGGGGTGGACACATACGGCTGTAAGAATTTGTCACGTTTTGATTTGTCTTTTAATAAAGTCGGATCACTAGAGCAAGGAGATTTTGTAGCTTTACGGAATTGCTCCTTCGATAGATTCAACTTGAATTATAACGATATAAAGAGTCTCCATCGCGCCGTTTTCACGGATCTACAAGCAGTACATTTGCTCATCAATTATATACCCTACCTGAATTCTACGCCGACTCTTTTCTTGGTAACAAGGCAATAGTAAAAGTGACTATAACCTGTTCGAGCATAAGATCTATTGTACCCATGAATACATCGGAAATACCAAGAGATCTTTTCCTGGTATAACAAAACTTTATCTATCACACAACGAATTGATAACTATTCCAAAGTATGCCCTGGATGGTTTCGAAAAACTCCAGGTACTAGACATTGGAAACAATCATTTATCTAGTCTTCATAACGAGTCATTTTGTGGATTGAAGTCGCTGGTTAATTTGGGACTAGCTGTCAACGAAATTAAGTCGCTTCCACAAGGGTCTTTTGCTTGCGCCGAAAAGCTTGAGAACATTGATTTATCACGTAACGATATTTCTGTATTAGATCCTCAATGGTTCGATGGAAGCCACAGTCTCAGCACTTTGACATTCTATCAAAGCAACATTCATGAAATCAAAACTATTCCATGGAATGTAACAAATCTTCAAACTCTTATCTTGTTCGATAACAAACTTAATTCCGTGACCAAAATACGTTCGTTGGTTTAAAAAATCTAAAATTTCTTGATTTCTCCATGAATAATCCATTCAAAATATCCGTTGATGCTTTTGATGAAACCAGGTCTTTAAAAAAGATCATAATGCAAAATGTGTCGAATTCACAATGACTGGTTCTTTTAGAAAACATGCATCAACTAGTATTTCTCGATATGTCCTATCTTCATACTCGCTTAGAAATTACTTCCTGTTGCCAATTTAGTCATACGTCGGCGTTGAGGACTCTAGACTTATCCACAACTAAAATCAAAGCCGAAGATTTAGTCCAATTTAAAAGCAATAGATCACTGTTTTCAGGACTTGTCTCGTTGCACAACCTGAAACTGCAACATAACTTGTTCGATGATTCCATCAAGTTGCTAACGCATTTAACACACTTTGGAATCTTCGTGAGTTAGATCTGTTTGAGTGTCGCATACAACAAATTAACTCGGGGATATTTGGGAATCTTACGTCATTAACATATCTCTCGTTGGCCGCGAACTATATTAGAATCATTCCCGAGAAAGCTTTTCAGGATTTACAGAATTTACGTGTCCTCAACTAAATTCTAACTCTATTACAGTTATTGAGAAGCAATTATTTTCTAGAACTCACAGTCTCCAGAATCTATACCTCCAGGATAATCAAATCTCCACCATAGAACCTTTTACACTAATACATCAAGTCTAAAGGTGTTAATCATTGCGAACAATCCCTTCACATGTACCTGCCAACTTGCGTGGTTCATCGAATGGCTGGACAAGGTGAATACAAAAGTCGATAAAAGAAATGAGACTCGTTGCTCTAGTACCTCCTTCAAATCGCTAAAAATCAGGCTATCTTGTCGTTCCATCCTAAAGATTACTGCGGAGTCAATACCTATCTTATTGTTGGTGTATCTTTGGCAATCGTGACCGTTCTGTCGCTAAGTGTCCTCGTGTACCAAAAGCGATGGTGGCTGAACCACAAACTATTTCTCTTAAAGTTGGCCATTATTGGGTATCAAGAAATCATTGAAAATCAAGGTCCTGAGGACTACGAGTATCAGCTTAACCTCATGTTCCGTGAAGATGATGAGTGGTGGATAAACAATTGCATGAAGCCATTCCTGCAGGAGAGGATGCCACATCTGGAGCACATCGTTTTCGGGGACAGTGGCCTCCATCCTGGGTCTTTCTACTTAAACGCCATCTACGATGTCATTGAAAACAGCTACAAGACGGTATTGTTGCTTAGCAACCAGTCAGTGGAGGATACCTGGTTCATGACCAAACTCCGTATGGCCGTGGAGCATATGAATGACACCAAGTTGGAGAAGGTCATCCTCATATTCTTAGAGGACATCGATGATGACCACCTACCGTACCTTGTAAGGCTGTTGCTGAGTCGAAACAAGCCTTATTTGCTGTGGGTGGATGATGATGAAGATGGACAAGAACTCTTCTGGGCAAAGTTTGAGAAGAGCATGAGGGCTAACAGGGAAATGAATAATGTGATTCCAGTTTAGTAACATAAAGCGTGGCCTTGAACATAAAGCATTTACCTATGTTGATATATAGAGTCATGATAACTCCTGTTGAAGTATTATAGCATAACGATGTACAATGAACGCATGTATGTGGGGGAGTGAATTTAGAAACGCATATTCCAGTTTCTGGATCGTGCCCTTTCAACACTAGTAAGCACTAATTTTAATTTTGTTTTGCCCCGAAATTGTTATTGCTATATCAGAAACTTGGATTTGTGGTATTCCTATTGTTCCTTTTCATTTAGATGGTTATACTGTTATACATTCAGATAGAGTAAATGGTAGAGGAGGCGGTGTTTGCTTTATTTCTACTGTTCGCACTGATTTATTTGATTCGTATTACGAATATTTATGTGTAGATCTTATGTTTATACTGACCTTTAATTATACAAAAGGTGTTATTTACAGAAAACCTAACTCTGTTATTGAGATTGTTTTACAGTTTTATAATGATGCATTTAGTACTCTATCGCATGGGCATGTTGTTATAGCCGTTGATTTTAATAAAGATCTTCTTAAATTAAATAATGTACAAATGATAGTTTCTGACGCTTGTAAATTTGTAAATAAAAACGCCTTGTTCGGGCTTCAAAGTGTAATTACAATCCCAACTCGAATAACAAATAATAGTGATAATATATTTACTCATGTAACAAAATTGCAAATGCACTTGTGGAACTATAAATACTGACATTATTGATATATTATCTATTTTATAGCTATTTGAGTTAGTTAAATACACTAACAATAATAACCTAATAAGCTCACGTTCGTAAAATCACCAGAAATCTGTCAGTATATTGAGAGGGGGGTTTAAACGATATAGATTGGTCATGTTTGTATATGTATTACAATGCAGAACAAATGTATAATGTATTTATTCTCTTGTTAAGTAGATTTTATGATAATTATTTACCTCTTGTACTTAATAATTCTAAAAGAACTAATACGCCTAAGCCATGGGTAACTGGATATTGATTAAGGAGTATTTAGAAGAAATATAAATTGTATAAAACATTTATTCGTAAAAGATCTTATAGAAATGAACATAAGTTTAAATCATACCGAAATATAGTAAATAATTCATTAAGAAGGCAAAGATTATTATGCTCAATTATGCGGTATTATTGTGCTCAATTTAGGGATATGGAATATAATGGTAATGGAAAATTATTAATACTTTATTGAACAAATGATTGCCCTCATTGCCTTAGTATTTTGTATATAATGCTGAATGTATACAGAATGAACAAACTAACGCAAATTAATTTATTTCCTTTTTCTTTGCATGTAATTTTGCTCGAAAGGATACGTTGTCCCAAACTGATTATTTGTGTGATTCTGTATCGGAAACATTATATTTTACTGATATGACTGAAAATGAATTGTTTGTAAAATTATTAAAGAACATTTATTCGTGTGGATATGATAATATAAGTTGTAAAGTATTTTAACAGATAATTTGTTCGAAAACTTAACCTGTGGAATATTTTTAATAATTTGTTATCAAGTGGTATTTTTCCTGGTAAATCAAAGATTGCAAAAATTATACCTATCCATAAAAAAGATAATTGTCATTTATTCAAAAATGATCGATTGATATCTGTATTGCCTTGTAAATCCAAACTACACTGTGGCTCATATAGTTGGAATATTTTTTTTTAAACCCCAATTTATGTAATTATTTTGACAATGATAATATCTAGATAATAGTATACATTCTCAGATTTTATTGAATAATAATTTGGGTGTGTTTGTTTTGCGTGACTGCTAAAGCATGTGTATGCTACTATGCTTATCAACTAGGGGACCTACGCCTTGAAGTCATAAATGACAGTAATGACGATTAATGCCCCACAAAAAGGGCACTTATATGGCACATCGACACGGTTTTGATCTTGGGGTCTCACAGTTACGAGGCCATTGCTTGGCCACTGAACCATGACTGTTCGCAGCAGGGGCTAGGGTAGGGGGCAGTTCCCACAAATAAAAAATAAATAAAAAAAGAAAATGCAATAAATTTTCAATAATTCATTGAATTTCCACCCGGTCCCCGACAGAAAAAAATCTTCTGTGTGCCCATGTCTTGAGCCATAATGCATGGTCGAACATTTTAAAAAAAAACACAACAACAACAAAGGACCTAGGATAAAACCTTAGGGGACTCCAAATGTTATAACAGAAAATTGGATATAGAATATTTAAACATAGTATATTGGAGACCATTGTGCAAATTAAATGGGGTCCCACGTATTCCATAACGATACAATTTTGACAAAATAATTGAATAATGAACAATATTGAAAGCTTTCGATAAATCTATAAATATACTCCAATACAAAAATTATTATTTTCAATTGCTAAAGTTAGTTTATCCTGTAAATCTATTAAAGCATATATACCTGATTATCAAATAACTATTGATTCGGTGTTCTTAATGTCTATCTCCCTTTCTCTTATATTGCTCTTTCTTTCTCTATCTCCCATGCGTATTCTCTTTCTTTCTCCTTCATTCTACCACTTTTAGTCTTCATATTTTTGCCTCTCTGCCTCTCTCTCCTCTCTTTCTCAAATACTCATTCCATGTTGGTGTGTGGTTGTAGCATACAATTATAACAAGAATATATAACATTTCATTTCATTTCATTTCATTTCTTTATTGTGTCCATATAGGATAATTGTTTATATGCACATGAACAATCTTGCTTCAACATATGAACATAGGAACAACATATAATTGACATTCATAGGGCCCTGTTTTAGTATACATCTGATATAATATACATGATTATGATGAATATACATTTAAATACTCTTTCTTCTTCTTCTTCTTCTTCTTCTTCTCTCTTTCTTCTTACATACCCTCCATTTTCTTTTATTCTTATATGCTCTAATCTGAAGTAGGTATTTTGGGTTAAAAAATATTTCTTGATATGGTATAAAGTAAGTATACTGAAACAATATATATAGTCGTGTAACATGCATGTAGTAGTATCGATGCTTGTGACAGACATATACATTACTCTTCGAATCCTTTATGCCAAGCAGAATATCAAGTGCCTCGTGAAAATTAGCTGAGAGAAAAAATGGAAATATTAGTTGAATTGAACCAGTGATTGAATACTTAATATAAACAAATTGTGGTCTAAACAAATGAATGGAGCAAATGGATTTCTGTGTGTGCCGATGTTTCGGTATGAAGGGGAACATTGTTAATGCATTGTGTGTATGCAATGTGAATAGTAGTTAATTGTAAGCTCAGAAAAACCTTTATGCTCTAACTATAACACACGTTATTAGGAAAAACAGCCAAAACATATCGCTGTTATCAACTTACTATAGATAGTTCAGTCGTCGTATAATATCCTTCTTTGATACGACGGTAGAATAAGCACGGTAAACAAGGTATAAAACATTTTCCCAAGAAAATTATTCTGATTTATAATTATGAAAAATTAAGACCTTTTCCTCTTATACGTGTACTGATGCCCGATCAAGACACTCATTCGCTGAGTGAGCGTAGTCTAGTATTCAACGCACCTTTATTGTAGTCTCGGTCTGAGTACACTTTATTCAGGGGCTCTCAGTGATCCCCCTCCTCTCTCTCTCTCTCTCTCCCTCTCTCTGTCTCTCCCTCTCTCTCTCTCTCCCCTCCCCCTCTCTCTCTCTCTCTCTCTTTCTCCCTCTATCTCTTTAATGTCCACACAACACTTCTACTTTGCGTCGCTTTCTACCTTTTTTCTTTCCCTCCGACTCTCCCAGTTGGTCTGCATTCACATTACTATATATCTCTTCTTCTTCATATGAAGTTTAATGCGTCGCGTGCACTGTGGTAGATTATTCCAAATGGAATGTGAGGCATTTCTAACCGATTTTTGGGGGGCAAAAGTTGTTTTTACTTTCCATAAGTGAAATAATTTACAAAATCTAGTATTTTAAGCTTAAATTTCATTATTAAATGAAAACAATGCAGCTATCTTACATGTAAGCAATAAGAGACAAAATTGAAGCCAACTAATGTTTTGTGATATATAAACAAACCGAAAAGATTCAAGCGCTTTAATCTTAAGAATAATGGACCAGAATGAGATGTATAACGACAAACATTTCTGTAACTTATAAAGAGTGTTCATTTTCATTTGACTTGATTTTCCCCAAATAACAATACAACATGTGAAATGAAACAATGTGAGTGAATTATATAGTGTAATTAATATTGAGAAAGTTACATAAGTTTTTAATTTATGCAGTATACCTATACAGTTTGACACTTTACTTATAACATTATTAATATGTGCATACCAACAAAATATCTACATATTTACCAAGAGAATTAACAACTTCATTCTTAGATATACATACATAATTAATTCGAAGTGATATAAGCTTATTACTGGACAATATGTTTTTTATTATGAAATATACAATAGTTGGTTTTGTTCAGATTAAGAATCAATCTATTAGCTTTAAGCCACTTAGCCACGTTATTCACTTCTTCATTAACTTCACTTTCAACATGACTAATATGTGAATAATCCGATTGAGTAAAGGTAAGAGATGTGTCATCGCGTACATAACATATTCTAAGTTTTCAGAGGATCTAAATCATTAATATGTATTAAGAACAACAAGGGACCTAGGATAGACCCTTAGGGGACTCCACATGTCATAACAGAAAATCGGATATAGAATATTTAAACATAGTATATTGGAGACGATTGTGTAAATAATCTTTAAAACAAATAAATGAGATCCCACGTATTCCATAAAAAATACAATTTTAACAAAAGAATTGAATGACCCACAATATTGAAAGCTTTCGATAAATCCATGAATATATTTTGCAATCTTTAATTTACTAGGAAACATACCACTTGATAACAAATTATTAAGACTATTCCAAAGGTTTTGTTATCGAATAAAGTATTTGTTTAACTTTACAACTTATATTATCATATCCACACGAATAAGTGTTTTTTTTTAAATAATTTCCAAACTTCAAACAATCCATTTTCAGTTTTAGCATTAAAATACAATGTTTGAGATACAGGATCACACAAATAATCAGTATGGGACAACGATTCAATTCGAGCAATGTTATGATGCAAAGTAGAACAACAAGAACTAAAGTACGAAATAAATTAATTTGCGATAGTTTGTTCATTCTGTATTAATTCATCATTTTTATTTACAACATACAAAGACAATGAGGGTATTCTTTTGTTCAATAAAGTATTCATAATTTTCTATGTACCATTAACATTACTGTTCATTTCCCCCAAATTGAGCTCAGTAATTAAAAAAATTGCTTTAATAAATTATTTGCTCTATTTCGGTATGATTTAAACTTATATTCATTTCCAGGAGATCTATTGCAAATAAATGTTTTGTACAATTTATTTTCTTCTCAAATTTTCTTAATAAATATCCAGTTCTTTTAGATTGATTAGGTACAAGAGGTAAATATTTATCATATAATCTACTTAACAAGAGAATAAAATACATTATACATTTGTTCTGCATTGTAATACATATACAAACATTACCTAGCTAACCCCCTTCTCAATGCAGTAATATATTTTTTTAACTAACTCAAATAACGATAATATAGTTAATAGATCAGTAATGTCAGTACATATAGTTCCACTTGCGCATTTGCAATTGTTCATATTAGTAAATATATTATCACTATTACCTGTAATTCGAGTTGGGATGGTATTTAAATTTTTAAGCCCAAACGAGGGGTTCATATTTACAAATTTACAAGCGTCAAAAATAATCACTTGAGCATTATTCAATTTAAGAAGATCTTTATTCAAATCATCGGCTATAACAACATTTCCATGCGATAAAGTACCAAGTGCATCATTATAAAACTGTAAAAAATCAAAATAACTGAGTTAGGTTTTCTGTAAAAAAAAAAAACCTATTGTATAATTAAAGGTCAATCCAAACATAACATCTATACATAAATATTCACATAATCATCTTACGAATCGAATAAATCAGTGCGAACAGTACAAATAATGCAACACCACCTCCTCTTCCTGAATCTATAAACATGTAACCATCTATTAAAACGAAAAGGAACAATATGGGTATCACAAATCGAAGTTTCTGATATAGCAATAACAGAGAATTTTGGTGAAAGTGTATTCCCCAAAATGTGAATATTTTCAAAGTTACTAGAGAGACTACGGGCATAAAAATGTATAAAAATAACGTTGATATTATAATTTTGTATATTTTAATTAAGTTCAATGGGAGTGAGACAAGAAATCAATATATCGGGATCAACATCTGATTAAAGATTATTCGAATATCGAAACATGGCATCAAAGTACTTATGTATGTGAGTATGGGTATACATGCATATTTACAAACTTGTTTTGTAATTGTAAGAGTGAATTCATGGAGTTTTATGACATATATTTGAAGAACAACATAAATTACTCTAACAGAACCAATAGCAAATAATTGATTTATTGTGAGAATTGTACATTAACAAACTATTTACAGGTTAAAAAGTGAAGACACAACGGGGAAACGGGGGTAAACTTAATGAGAAAACAATATTTCATAATTTCATAGGTCCGTGATTATAAAAAAATTCTCAAAAATAGAGTTCTTTACAGGAAAAGTTGTACTGTTAAACCAACACGGAATATTGATTGATCTATTCATTTATTCATAAATATATATACATGATGAAAATATCAGCCACAGCTGTTTTTCATTGATACTGACATACAGAATAACAATGAAATAAGCTAAACATAAAATATATATAATACATGGATATTAAATAATTTGACATTTTATAAAAATAACCAGCGACAAGAGACATGGGTGTAAATTTAAAGATTTATCCAATGATTGGAAACACAGTTAAGAAAGAAAAAAATATTTATAAAAGTGTGTACAACAAGATGAATATTAGTGCAATACAAGTACAGATTGTCGTGTTGAAATGTAAAGTTCATGATTTAATTTATTATTGCACAAAATGGAGATTGAACGCTACATAATTGTTATGCAACCAAGTATTGTCATCAGGATCGATTTTGACGATCCTGAAACTTTATAGGGTGTGTACATTGCAATACATTTCATCTAACATTATTTTTTCTCATGTGAAGGCAATCGATTTGCCCCCTCCCATCACATAGCATAAAAGGGATAAGAGAGAGAAAGAGATAGAGAGGGGGTGATCGATAGAGAGAGTAACAAAAGGGAAAGAAAAAAAAAGAGAGAGAGAGAGAGAGAAAGAAGGGTGTGTGTGTCTCTGTGTGAGAGAGAGAGATAGAAAAATTGAATAACTTCGTCATTAATTTGATGGCCTTTATTTCTCTTACTTCATACATCGACAACGAGTAAAACCTTTGCATCGATTCGGTTTCGAACCCTTGGTTACGAGACCAGTGCTCTACCACTGAGCCAAAGAACGTTTGTTAAATCAATTTCAATTGGCTCTTATATCGAATAATAATAATAATATTAAGCTTTTATATAGCGCTTAATACAAATGTCTAGACTGCATTCTTCATTAATTCTTTTCAAGAGTAGATCATAAATAATACCTTTTCATTATCAGAAAAGACCCACAATGATATTATACAGTTTCTCTATTCAATTCGTTAATCATAGAGAAATCTTTATTACCTCGATTATGAATCAATATACATTATCTTTTTAGAAACATGCAGTGATTATACCTGACCACAGAACTGAAAATATTACCTTAAAGTTATGCTCTGTATGTGTGAGTTTGGGAGGTGCATGCGTGTATGTGATGTGTGTGCGTGTGTTGGGGTCAAATTCTCACTTTAAGCCTAACGACGTTCTCTTATATTCTTGACAAAGAACAGACTCCTTCACTTCCACAAATAAAACATCATCTTGGTGCGGTGGGGGGGGGGGGGGGTGAAGTGTGTGCTCTTTTCAATACTTCCTAGTTGAACATTTGACAACTTACAAGTATGTTCAAAGTTTTGAATGAAATTGTATTAGACAAACATAACTATAAAGACGCATGTCTCGTTGGATTCGCCAACATATTATATACACTAATCTCAACGCAAGGATTTTATTCTTTAACGCACGTCTAGTTATAACAACGCGTCACGACACGCTCTCTTTTACAAAGTGTAATAAGCTACGTGTTTTAATGTTACTAAACTGGAATTACATTATTCATTTCCCTGTTAGCCCTCATGCTCTTCTCAAACTTTGCCCAGAAGAATTCTTGTCCATCTTCATCGTCATCCACCCACAGCAAATAAGGTTTGTTCCGACTCAGCAACAGCCTTACAAGGTACGGTAGGTGGTCATCATCAATGTCCTCTAAAAATATGAGGATGATCTTCTCCAACTTGGTGTCATTCATATGCTCCACGGCCATACGCAGTTTGGTCATGAACCAGGTATCCTCCACTGACTGGTTGCTAAGCAACAAGACCGTCTTGTAGCTGTTCTCGATGACGTCGTAAATGGCGTTCAAGTAGAAAGACCCTGGATGAAGGCCATTATCGCCGAAAACGACGTGCTCCAGATGTGGCATCCTCCCCTGCAGGAATGGCTTCATGCAATCATTAATCCACCACTCATCATCTTCACGGAACATGAGGTTAAGCTGATACTCGTAGTCCTCAGGACCTTGATTTTCAATGATTTCTTCATACCCAATGATGGCCAACTTTAAGAGAAATAGTTTGTGGTTCAGCCACCATCGCTTTTGGTACACGAGGACACTGAGCGACAGAACGGTCACGATTGCAAAAGATACACCTACAATAAGATAGATATTGACTCCGCAGTAATCTTTAGGATGGAACGACCAGATAGTCTGATTTCTTAGCGATTTGAAGGAAGTACTAGAACAACGAATCTCACTTCTGTGATCGACTGTTGTATTCACCTTGTCCAGCCATTTCCTAAACCACGCAAGTTGGCAGGTACATGTGAAGGGATTGTTCGCAATGGTTAACACCTGTAGACTTGGTGGTATTAGTGTGAAAGGATCTATGGTGGAGATTTGATTACCATGGAGGGATAGATACTGGAGACTGTGAGTTTTAGAAAATAATTTCTTCTCGATAACTGTAATAGAGTTATATTGTAGCTTTAGAGTACGTAAATTCCGTAAGTCCTGAAAAGCTTTCTCAGGAATGATTCTAATATAGTTTTCGCCCAACAAGAGATCTGTTAGTGACGTGAGATTCCAAAATACCCCCAAGTCAATTTGTTGTATGTGACAGTCAGTCAGATCTAGCTTATGGAGATTCCAAAGTGTGGTAAATGCGTTAGAAATCTGATGGAAATCATAGAATAGGTTCTTTTGCAGGTTTAGAGTGTGCAACGAGACCAGTCCTGAAAACAGTGATATATGGCTTTCAAATGGGACTAGATCTTCGGCTATGATTTTAGTTCTGGATAGGTCTAGAGTCCTCAGCGCCGACGTATGATTAAATTGGGCACGGGAAGTAATTTTTAAGCGACTACCAAGATAGGACATATCGAGCAATACTAGTTGATGCATGTTTCTGAACATACCAGTCATAGTGAATTTGTCCAAATTTTGCATTATGATCTTTTCTAAAGAACAGGTGTCTTCAAAGGCATCAACGGATATATCGAGAAACTTATTCATGGAGAAATCAAGAAATTTAAGATTTTTTAAACCAACGAACTTCTTTTTGTTTACGGAATGAAGGTTGTTATTTTTCAAGATAAGAGTTTGAAGATTTGTTGCGTTCCATGGTATAGTTTTGATATCATCAATGTTACTTTGATAGAATGTCAAAGTGCTGAGTCTGTGGCTTCCGTCAAACCATTGAGGATCTAATACAGAAATGTCATTATGTGATAAATCAATGCTCTCAAGCTTTTCGGCGCAAGCAAAAGATCCTCGTGGAAGCGACTTGATTTTGTTAGCAGCTAGTCTCAAATTAACCAGCGACTTCAATCCACAAAATGACTCGTTGTGAAGACTAGATAAATGATTAATTCCAATATCTAGTACCTGGAGTTTTTCGAAACCATCCAGGGCATACTTTGGAATAGTTATCAATTCGTTGTTTGATAGATAGAGTTTCTGTATACCAGGAAAAAGATCTTTTGGTATTTCCGATGTATTCATGGGTACAATAGATCTTATGCCCGACCTGGTTAATGTCACCTTTACTATTGCTTTATTACCCAGAAAGGACCCGGCGTGGAATTTAGCCAGTGAAATATAATTGATGAGTAAATGTACTGCTGGTAGATCAATGAAAACGGCACGAGGGAGACTCTTTATATCGTTATGATTCAAGTTGAATCCACCGAAGGAGCAATTCCGTAAAGCTACAAAATCTCCTTGCTTTAGTGATCTGACTTTATTAAAAGACAAATCAAAACGTGACAAATTCTTACATCCACATGCGTCCTTCCCATCTTCTGCAAACTGAGTAGTTTGTAGCTTGTTTCCAAAGATGCGAGGAATTCCCTTGAGTCTATTATGATGTAGGATTATCAAGGATAGATGACAATTCTTCTCCAGGAGAGAAATTGGTAGGACACTGATATTGTTGTGATGGAGTATTAATACCTTAAGGAGCAGGATAGCATGAAATGTTTCATTCTCAATGATGTAGATGGAGTTATAACTAGCGTCTAAAGTTTTTAGCTGTGTATAGTTCACGAACGATTTGCCCAGGAGCATAGATATGTTATTATGAGAAACGTAGAAGGAACGCAAGTCGTGTGAAAGATTCCGGGGAACCGATTTAAGACCGCGATATGAGCAATTGGCGCTATGGTACCTCGAGTTTTCCAAGCACGTGTGATTAAGAGATATGCCGGTGTGATTCAACACCACAACATATCGCAAAGTGAATCCACACAGTACTACGAAGGTTATTGCATGAGCGTACACAGCCATTATGAGTTCCAATTATCAGATCGCTGATAGTGAATTGATGGACAAAACTGAACGAAAGTCGATGTATAGTAATCGGTAGTAAAGAGGATTACGATGAATCAGCCTTTCTGTTCTTAAAATAAAACATAGGCCTATCTTACAAGAAAATATTCACGGTAAAAGGATGAAGTCTTTGCGGCTGCTGTAGAATTCGCGTGTTTCATGCTTTCTCAAAATGTGTTTGTTTGTCTGTTTTAGTTGACTGCTAAGATAGTATTTTTGTATCACATACCCAGAATATCACCACCTGAAGAAATAGTTATTTAGGCACCATTTCTACCTTTGGCCAACCAAGCTGCTGCAAGTGTTGACTGGATGATCTTATTGTGCTTCCAGTGAAGGTCGATAGGCCAAGTCCTGAACTACATCAGAGAGATATCCGCAGGAATTAAAAGTCAGTAGTTCCTACAATTACTGTGCTCTTGACTGTCCCTCGGTGTTCTTTTCGTTTATTTGTCCTATATGGTACGCGTTTTTAAGTCTAAGTTCTCTGTAACACCATTACATCGACTCATTTCCAGCCTTTGTCATTTGTGGTTGACTTTTGAAAAAACTTCCTTTAGCCAAATGCGCAGCGTCTATGAATATGATACAACTGGTAAGATTGCACTCCAGAAACTCGGGTTTTGGGCAAAGAGTGAAGGCTTGTCTAAAATTAGATCCATCATTAGCAGACTTAATTGTTTCAAGATTGTTCCATCAAAAGAACCTTTCTCAAGCTTTAGGTGCAAGTCAATTATTTTTTATTCCGCTTTTCTAGATGACCCTGATCAACATTGTTCCTCTTCCCTCATCTTGGTGTTCAAAGCAACGTGTGCTGAGTCAAAGATGCTTTAAGTTCGAATGAGACAAGAGCCAAGATTGTGAAACACCGTGAGATGCATAATGAAATGAAGCGTCGGTTAAGTCACGTGATCAGTTAGATAGTCATATTACGTGATCTTTGAAAAGAAGAACAATAAAAACAACTTCATTCGGGCGGTCGGTGAAATATAAGGAAATGACGATGCATATCATAAGTTCTCACAACAGTTGTATTAATTTTATTGGTGTATACTTAATATAAAGAGCACACAGAAACTGTGATAATTAGTTTTCAAGACAAAGGACGCTATCAAAGCTCTCAAGGAGAAAAAAAAACACCCACATGGATTTAATAAAATTATTGTAATGCTTAAGTATCTCATCATTTCCAAAGCGATTACTTTACGGCTTATGGCTGATATTCTTGGTTTTTATCTGTTTTTTATAGGCAATTATCAAGTTTCAATATATACAATTACTGCCACGGAACAATATCATGTTTCAATAATACTACTGTACTAATTGTAGTCGAGTGTAATGCGATATGTTCTGTGTTCTTGAGAAAAAAAAAGCTATGCCTTTGCTTTCTTGAGGTTTAAACTAATTCTATTTTGCAATTCCTAAATGTTATTGGCTTGTGATGTACGTTTGTATTTTTCTTAAATTGAATTGAATGGAATTGAATTCATCTATTTCTACCCTGTAAAATCCCAAACAGTGACACGACTGGATTCCGTTGGGGTCCTTTCGAACATAAACAAATAGAAATCCGTACTAGTTGGCAGCTCTGTATGACAGATGAATTACAAAACCAGATAACATGCTTGTAGTATCAATGCTTGTGACAGAAATATACATTGCTCTTCAACTCCTTTATGCCAAGCAGAATATTTAATGCCTTGTGAAAAAAAGCTGGGAAATAAATTGGAATATTAGTTAAATTGAACACAGAACCAGTTACTGAATACTTTATATGAAATTGTGATCTAATCTAATAAACAGAACAAAGGGAAAAAGATTCTTCTATGTTAGCAAATTCTTTTAATGCATATATCATAAACATTCACAAGTATATTATACAATTATGTATTAACAGGATATGAACCATGAAGCGCACTGTAGATTGTAGAGGTTCTTTGAGTAAGGATATAGTATGTCTCCCAAATGGCTGCATGATCTGAATTAGATCGCTCTTTTTAGTTTTCTTCCTTCTTGTTGTATTTACCTTGTTAAGCACATAGAGAGAATCTAGTTCATTATGTCCTTTAAATATTAATCTTTTTCATTGTTATTATTATTGAGTACCGAAGCTGTGACATCATAAAAATCTATTTTTTAAATTTCTCAATTTTGTCTTCATTTTCCGAAAGAGCATCAAAAATAATGTCCAAATGTCGAAAACTGATTGAATATGTCAAGTATTGGCTGAGATATGACCATCTGAATAAATAGATGTTCTTTTGGATCTCAGACTCAGTATTATACTGCTCTGGCTCATAACATTAGGAGCCAGATGAAGAAAAAATTGAGAAGTTCCAAAAATAGATTTTTTTTTATGACATCACACTTCACCACTCTATTGAGGTTTAGTAGTAGCTCCTTGTAATTGTAGCATCAGAAATGGTTGATGATCTACATCCCAGAAGTGCGTGTCTGCCATACCATTACAGGTTTTGGAGAAAAAAAACTATCCCACAATTTTCAATAAATAAATAATACAATACATTGTTAAATTTAATATCATATCAGGCATGACCAAACAGTGTCTAGAAAGTAAGCTGAAAGGTAACATTATATAGTATGTAGTAATACAAGAACCAAGAGTGCCTACTTTTTCCAATGAGCTGAAGGCAGTGTCTCCGATGTATGTTGGGAGACCGGGTGATCACTCAATATCTGATGAAGGCCATACAAAGGAACCACTGACAGTGGCTGTAATTTGTTTTTGTTCAGTGGCCTCTCAAACAGGGCTCAACATCTTTTTTTATTACTTTGTATTACAATAAAATATTCTAATCTGAACACTAGTCAAATCAATTGATGGCCAATCAAATCCTATGATTTTGTATTTATGCCATACCCATCCATGACTTCACAGCAATTGAATAAGGTAAGAAAACAAATTACAAAAGTCATCTTTTATACGAGATAAGCTCATGCAAAATAACCCCATTCTATGTATGTTTCTTTGTTTGTTTTTACCTCACAATTCCAAAAAGAATTACTGGAAAAAGAAGGGGAATTTTTTTATAAAACCTACCAATATGAAGTCAAAGGCAAATCCCCTTCAACCAATGATATGACTATAAATTACAAGAACATAAATGTGTTTTTACAAATAACCAAAAGTAAAATAATAAATTGATAATATCCATCTACTTATACATTTTTGTTTTCTTTCCAATATAATTTCAATTAAAAAAACTTCTCTTACTGAGCTGAGATGGAATACGACCTGCAAAGTGATTCAATAGCACACTTTATCTTTGAGGGAAAAGTCAAACTACTAATCCATGAAGATTTTGGAAAAAAATGTTTGGAAATGAGTCAAAACATCAAGCAATGGCATAAATACAACGGCATAACAAATGTTCTTCCAGAGCAAGAAGGGCGTTAAGTTCATGACGACTTTACAAACTTGAGGGCTTGTTACATACCAACAATTTGATAATAATCATGTCGAAAAATGTGTTTATGTCTATAGGATCTTAGAGGATCGGCACTACTTGCTCATAAGAATAAATTGGTGATCACCATAAATATAGACCAATCTTAATCATTATTATCATAAATATATTTTGTTGATATGTTACCAACCCCCAACGCCCTTCTTATCCTGAAGTGACTGTATGGCCCGATACTAAATGTACAAGAAAACAAGATGACATTTCAGCTCTATTTAGTTCTCGTTTTTGTGCGTAGCTTCTTTCCGTCTCCCTTGAAAGCCTCAAAAGAATCCACTTCATCCTGGGACAGAGAAAACAAAAGAAAAGGAGGATGTCAGAAAGGAGAGCATTAAAGTTGCTTTTTCATTTAAAGAATTGCTAGCCCTATGTAAAATAGTTCAATCGTTAAGTATATATAAAACCATCCTTC
This sequence comes from Strongylocentrotus droebachiensis, assembly GCA_035222895.1. Taxonomy (NCBI): domain Eukaryota; kingdom Metazoa; phylum Echinodermata; class Echinoidea; order Camarodonta; family Strongylocentrotidae; genus Strongylocentrotus; species Strongylocentrotus droebachiensis. Next base: position 17,969 of record JAVYIG010006084.1, read on the forward strand.
GGTAGCCCCATAGAGGGATAATACAGCGTGTTGAAAACGGACAAAAATGGATGGGTGGTTTTGGGCGGTTCAGTGAGTAAAAGGAGAGGTGGTTTCGGGTGGTTTCGGGCGGTTTCGGGCGGTTTAGTTGCTAAAGGATTTAATAACTCTAACTCTAAAACCCGTCAAAAAACTGAACCATAACCCTAAACTTATAAACCTTTATCTTTGAATGGTAAAGTCTGGAGAAGATGTCGGGTCACCTCGCTCTACATCTCCCAGCTTCCTTAATACCATGCCTACTCCTCTGTTACATTAGCTGCTGGAGGTCATATTCTATTAACCCTAAAGGGCCTAAACATAAGCCTATAAACTTAACATTCAAACATGAATCTACATTTAACATAGAACCCAACCGTGACCCTAAACTTATAACCCTACATATTTGACAAGATAAGGTCTGGAGAAGATGTTGGGTAACATTCCCCTCCCCTCCCACTCTCCCCTCCCACACCCCCTCCCACTCCCCCCTACCACTCCCCCTCCCCCTCCAACTCCCCCATTCACTTCCCCCCTCATTTCTCTTGTTTACTTACCATTCCTACTCCATTGCTGGCTGCTGAAGGTCGTATTCTCCTGATGAAAGTCAATGTGCCTTTCTTGTAATCGTAATTTGGGATGCCTCTGAATGGTGATTAAAAGAAAACAAGATATAAGCTAAAAATATTTTAATATGTTCAAAGAAAATTAAATCCATTCTGAGCCACCGTGTTATGGGCCAGTTGTCATGAATAAATTTTAAGACTAAAATTTGACTTAAATGCTCCATTTCATTGATAACTTGAGCATAAAGCGATTCCCATGGATATACTTTTACAAGGAAGAATGTAGTTTGTGGTCAAGACAACACTATCATTGGGATTTCTGAGACCAAGGTGATATCTATACTTTTTTAGTCCAAACAAGACTAGGTTAGGGTTGGAGTTGGGTTCCTTGAGAGCAAGTGGAAGAGACGCCTACCTTTGTGGGATGTCTTCAGGAGGAATGACAGGTTTGTAATCTACGTTCTTCTTCTTGCCATCTAACCTATGACCTTCTCCTTGGAATGCCTGGATGAGAGAGAGAGAGAGAAATAGAAAGAAAAAAAGATATACAAAAGTTATATTAAAAATTGTAGATTTGAAATGTATGCTACATTGTACTCTCATAGCAGGGGTATTCTTGTTTTTAGAGACACATATATTTATCATTAGAAATTACATATTTTGAAACAAATGGATTAAACAGCTGAAGAAAAAAAAAAGATTTTTAAAGTTCTATCACAAAGGTTCATCAGACAAAAGATAGATCAATGTTAAGATGTAGATTTAAAACAAATGTTAAAATACAAAGAATTAAATAATGAGAAAGGAATTGGGTAGGAGTGACAGAGAGAGAGAGAGAGAGGGTAAAGGAAAAAAGAAAGAACAAAATAGGGGGGGGGGGAGGGAAAATGGAGAGAGAGAGAGAGAGAGAGAGAGGGACTTACCCTGAATTTGCTTAAATCAATGTATTGTGAATAGTCAGTGTTGTCTACTTGCATTTCCTGTTTGAAAGAAAAATTAAAGTGCACATGATAACAGTATAACACTTTTGCATAATAATTCTTACTCACATACAATCAAAAGAAAGATGAAATGTGGTAATTTACAAAACAAAGAGGGAGAACTTTCTGGTATTGTAGACATAAAAAGTACCCACTTCTAATCTCTTCATGAAAAAAAGAAAAAGTAACGAACACAAATATTAAAAGCAAGTGGGAGGTGTAGACAAAAAAATTGTGCTTCTTCTTCATTAAATACATTTCTACATTTAAAAGAAGAGAGTTAACTTCTTTAACAAACATTTTATTCATAAAATAATGAAAGATTATTTTTATCTAACCTCATGTTGATGTTCCTTAGCCCTTGGCATTTGAGGCTCTACATAATCAACCGGTGGTGCAAACTCAACCTGTAATGATAGGGGTAAACAAAATTAAAAAACATCAGACATAAGTATTTTAAGGCATTCCTTTTCTTTTTCTAATTGCCTGTGTGGGGCACATACTATTTATAATGCATACAAATTACGTCATGACCATGCAGATTGTCTTTTAAAAGAGCAGGTTTGCCAAGTATAATCAGAAACTGTTCCTTTTGTCATACACAGACAATGTTTGCACTGCACATGCTCACTGATACCGAGTTGATCAGATTCTGTTTCAAAAGCATTCAATTTATTTACGCTCATATTACATTCAATTGTAATGTACAACTTACATTCATTTTCAAAGTACTTTCATATCACACTCAATTCCAATGTATTTACAATTAATTTTAATATACTTACACTCATATCACATTCAATAATTGATACAGCATCGCTGGGCTTTGTTTCCAGAACCTCCAGCTCATAGATCTAAAGAAAGTATAAAAAACAGACAGAAAATTAATAAAAAGTATATTAAAACAACCATAAAATGTAATCTATTACATGCTATATATCTGCAAAGTGTACTAGAGATGTTGTCTATATATGAAGAGCTACAATGTATATAAACCCAAAATACCATTATTATCACGGAAATAATAATGAGTCAAAATCAATACTAAATAACTCTTTGCAATACAGGATGGCCAATTAATGATAACATCCTAAATGAATTGCAATTTCAAACAGTAAGTTCAGTATGTTGAAATTTTGCAAAATGTATACCCGGTAGAATGACACCATATCTTGTAAAAATTGTAATGCTGGGAGAAATACATTTCCAACAATGTTGTACTCTAAATTTCAAAATGTAAACTCTCGTATTGTCCTCAATTTCACAGTATATTGCTACAGTCAAACCTGTCTTAGTGGCCACCTCTCTATAAAGACCACGCATTTATAGTGGCCATGCATTTTGTCTCCCCCGAGAGTAATTTTGTGTTGTAAACCCTGTCTAGAAAGGTCATCTGTCTACAGTGGCCACTTTTTCTGTTTCCATTGGGTGGCCTTTATAGACAGGTTCGACTGTATTCACATCTGGATCCATTGGTTACAGAATCCTCATATTCTCCAGTGGTTTAATACAGGTACCATCTGCTTACAGGATGCAATGGGTTAACATATATATTCCTTTTAGAACACACTCAGTTTTCTGAGTAACTGATGACACAATTGTGGACCTGTTTTGCCAATTTGAGCTCACAAGAAGTAATGATTACCTTGTCGTTGTATTTAATGGCCACCATATCCCCTTTGGTGAGACAAGCAAATCCTCGCAAGATATTCTCCAGGCTGTTGGTTGATAGCAGGTTAAGGAGACAATGGCTTGAATCAATAGTTCTGACAAGTTCAATAGTTTCTACATATCTTTCGACCATTGAACATGCTATTTCATTGTTTGAGAGAAAATCAAAATGGTGGAATGTGTAAGACTTTGTGTTAGATTGCTTAAAAAGAATATTCAGCAGTTTTAGGCCAACCATACACGAGTGCTGTTTACATTTTAAAAAGGGAAATTCATGTCTTACATAGTTCTTTGTGTTCTGAGTGGATTTATCTACCGGTACATGTATATGCTTCAAAGAAAGGAGAAAAAATAAAAAAATTACCTTCACATTTGACCATTTTAATTTCAACAGAAATGTGAACAGTGTTTGCTACTATTAGTAATCTTAATGTCCCAAACACACCTGTGGATATTTGTGATATCAAAATGTTGTTCTTTTTTTATTGATTTATCTTTTAATGAAGAATAAACAAACAAAATCAAATTAACAGATTTATTTGAACATATTTGACTCAAGCAACATACCCACAATGCTAAATCAGCTGCAAATAATACCCGGTACATGTAGATGTACAGTATACTGATACTAATTTTGTACTAATATTAAGAATTTGATTCAAAATCAAATGTTGAAAGGATACACTGCCTTGGGATTTGATATATCTAGAAAGTCCACAGACTGGGGTTGGAATTTTGAATATGTTGCTACAGGCAACCCATTTGCTTCCACTTGGATGTTGAGTAGATCCCCCTCATCAAGTAATAAGTTCTGCATCATCTACATTGCAAAAATAAATAAAAAATAATAATAGATGAATAAAATAATTAACAAAATGAACAGTTACACATACATTTAGGAAGAGCCAGAACAAAGGTAAAAAACTGCAGGATTAAGAATTAGGATTAGGAGAGAGAGAGAGAGAGAGAGAGAGAGAGAGAAGAAAAAGTTAATGTAAAGAGTATGGAATAAATGATGATAAATCAGACTTACACTAATTAAATCAAATTTTATAAACCAGTACGATTTATAGCTTTTGAATTGAAATGGTTATCACCAACATTATTACCATATTCATCATAGTTTTTAACATTGTGGTTATTAATATAATTACCATCATCATTATGAGTATTACAATCCTCCACATGTATTAATATTAATTTCATAGTCTCAATTTCGCAAACTTACCCAGTACGGGAGATAGACTTTGCCTTCGTCAGCCACAAACTCTAGAACTCCACAGTTTGTTGTCCTGTTAGCTTTCTTGTTTGTGAGCTTGAATAACATGGGGTACTCGATATGAAGTCGTGCTGTTTGGTGTGCACAGACACATGGAGAAAAAAATTGTGAATTATATACAAGATACCGGTAGTAAAGAGGACTTTGGTATATTTAACTCAATGACCATTTAGTGTATAGTACATTTATATAAATGGCAAATATTTTATTTATAATACCTACAATAATCAGTTTCAGGTTAACATTAAAAAATGCACTTTCTATTTTCTTTCCATTTAATCAAGTTCTTTTTCTGATTTTGCACGGTTATGGTTACATTGGAATGTAAACATCCATATAGTATATTTTGTACATACACCATATTGTTTAAGTGAAGATTAAAGCAATATCTGTAAAGCAGCAATTACCTAGACGACTTTGCTATCAAGGAAAACAAAGGCCTGATTCTCATGAAAAATGAAGCGAGAAAACAATTAACAAGTGAAAAAAGTAATGAAGTGTTTATATTTAAAGACTAAGTTAATGATAAATCAAAAAGTGAATTCAAAGTAAAAAGATTTTGTTTAAAGTCTAATCTATAAAGAAATTCAGTCATATTTAATATTAAAAAAAAAACATGAAATGTACTTACACAAAGTATCTAGAGCGGATGGCGGCATTATAACTGTAAAAATAAGATTGTAAAACAGGTATCACTAGTATTTCAAAGTCATTATTCTAAATCATACATTATAATCACTGATCCCTTTAGAAGAAAAAAGGGCCATTGTTAGTTCTAATTCTGGCATGCATGAACCTGTATGCTTTATCCAGCAGGAACTTTACACTTTGGTGTATTCAACTTCTCTTTGAGAGAAAATACACTCATTTTGTGACTCTTCTAATGTACAATAACAAAGCTTTGTCAGCTTCAAATGAACAGGCTACTCTATATCATGTGTTTAGATTTAGACTATGTGTTCAACTTAATCAAATACAACAAAAATGTATGTTAACCTCAATTTCTTTTATGTTTAAAGAGAAATATTCAAGTTGTGTACATAATTAATTGCCTCTATACATGACAATCAAAGTAGTTCTTCTAAATATTAGCCTGACAATACATGATTGTACTTACTTTTTCCTCCTCTCTCTACATCTTCTCTGTAGGTGCCCGAGAGCATGGATACAGAGAAACATCTGTACTGTGTCTTGAATTGGTTGGGAAACGAGGCAAATGAGTTGAATCCAAACTGTAGGGAAGAGAAGTATTTAAGGTAATGAAATATATACTGAAATGTGATGACAGGGCATTTATTGCTGCTTCACTCCCACTTCGGAATTCCCTACCCTATTTGATAAAATATCCTTTTTAAAAAAACGTAAAGATCTATCTTATGTCAAAAGAATTCAGTTCAATTCCATATTTTTCACTATGTTTTTCAGTCAATATCATGTTTTTGCTTTGTCTCATCTAATTTTCTACAAATTTTCCACTATTTTTAGTATGCATGTTGTTAGATCCCTTGAGCATCCATTGGAATGGATTTGGGTGCATTGTAAATGTAGCCACTATCACTTTATATTATTATAATAAAATAATATACAGATTGACTGATTTTATCCTGTAATTATTTTTCAGAGAGATGACTAGATACAGTGGCATAGCAAGAGTCTATAAAAAATCTGTCAACACTTAAATGTCTGGAATGGAATGTAGAGCCATTTTATTGCTCTGTGAGATTTCCATTCACCTAAAATGTAATTAAATTGTAATAATATAGTTGGGAGAATTAAGGAATCGATCGGATCAGTTTTTCCCAATTTGTACCATGAATAATGGTCCGTTTTCGCTCAAATTTTCAGATTATCTTTAATTGTACATCTAGCATTGAAGTCACTGCCTTAGCACCACTATCTCTCATCTGAACAATGTTACAAAGTCCCTTTAAGCTCCTAATGACACTCTTCCTCTTCATCATGGTATCATCAAGAGGCATAAACTCAATAACCATATGTATGCTGATGACACCCAGATATACTTTTCGTGTTCTCCCACAAAAAATAAGGATCGTCAACATTTTCGCGGACATTCATTTTCTTCGGCGCTCTGCGGTTTTCAGGTTCCTGATCCGGAGTCGGGCTAACTCGGCCCACGGGACTACTCGGCCCAGCTGGAAAAACTGGGCCGAGATGTCCCGACCTGATTAATCGATCGAGAGATACCAATGTGTATATGTTTGTGCTCTTTGTGACTTAGTAATGCCCTTTCCAACCTAAATCTTTAATGGAATTATGTTAAATGATACTAATGAAGACAATCTATGACTTATCTTTCGGTAAAATGACCAAAAAAATGACATTTCGGACAATTTACTCACAGCTCGCAATCCGCATTGCCGCACGTACATTAAATGTGCGTTGTATCTACTCGGACCACTGAAATTCGAGCAGTGTTTTCGTCGGTAAATCACTGCAAAAATATCATTTTTATCTCGTATGAAGGTCTATTTTTTATTCCTGACACAGATTTCATTATTGAGAAGTCTAATATAGTACATTTTAGACGAGATGGTTGATGTTTGTTCACATTCTTTCGTCCTGGCCGTAAATTAGCAGACTACTGCCTAGTGCTATCGCAGCAGCTCAGCTCAGTGTGCAGCTAGCCGTACAGCGCCGCCGGCCGGGTCGGCGGGGGAATTCACTGACTCGGGGGCCCGTACCGGGACGCTGCACTGCATTGCATGATTGTACTGCCCAATTTGATCGAGTGAGGTGAGTATAACTAATCAAACTAGATCTATATCTACTGTATTATCATTATTCATTCCGAGTAGAATATCCAATTTGATTTAGTGAGTAAACTAGACCTAGATCTATATCTACTGTAGCTACATCATTATCATATACTAGATTAGTCATTCAGAGTAGAATATTCGATTAATGAAGGAATGGAATTTTTCTTTTTCATAATCAGATAATCATATTTTACTCCTAAAAGTTAAAGACTTGATAAATAGCTAGATCTAACGTAAGGGCCTAGCCTAGTACTGTAAGAGAAGTGAGCTGAAGAATCGCCTTCTTCTTTTATTTTGGAGGGGCAGACACGTAGCCAGGGGTGGGGGGGGGGGGGCAGTGGGGGCGGTCGCCCCCCCCCCCCCAAAAAAAAAGAGAAAAAAAAGAAAAAAGGAAGAGGACGTAGGAAGAAAAAGGATTAAGAGTCGAGAAAGGTACAACGAAACGTCTTTTTTCTCTAATTATTTAATGAAACATCAAAGATTCCGCGCTTCGCGCGAGCAGGGGGGACAGAACTGAATTCAGGTAAGGATAAAGAGTCGAGACGGTACAACGAATTGTCTTCTTTCTCTAATAATTTATAAAACGTCAATGCTTCCACGCTTCGCGCGGGAGCGGGACACTCGATTCAGACAAGGATCTAGAGTCGAGAACGGTAAAACGAATCGTCTTCTTTCTCTAATTATTTAATGAAACATCAAAGCTTCCGCGCTTTGCGCGGGAAGGGGGGATGGAACCAAATTCAGATAAGGATTAAGAGTCGAGAACGGTACAACGAATCGTCTTCTTTCTTTGATGAGAGGGATGGAGACGAGAGGGATTGGTGAGGGATGGAGATGATGAGAGGGAAGGAGACAATGTTGATGATGTAAGGGATGAAGACGCTGTTGATGAGAGGGATTGGTGAGGGATGGAGACGGTGTGAGGTATGAAGATGATGAGAGGGATGGAGATGATGAGAGGGATGGAGACAATGTGAGAGATGGAGGTGATGAGAGGGATTGGTGAGGGATGGAGATGATGAGAGGAATGGGGACAATGAGAGGGATGGAGATGATGAGAGGGATTGTTGAGGGATGGAGATGATGAGAGGGATGGAGACAACGGGAGGGATGGAGACAATGGGAGGGATGGAGATGAGAGGGATGGAGACGATGAGAGGGATGGAGATGATGGAGATGATGAGAGGGATGGAGATGATGAGAGGGATGGAGATGATGGGAGGGATGGAGATGATGAGAGGGATGGAGATGATGGAGATGATGAGAGGGATGGACATGATGAGAGGGATGGAGATGATGAGAGGGAAGGAGACTATGTGAGGGATGGAGATGATGAGAGGGATGGAGACGAGAGGGAACGAGACAATGGGAGGGATGGAGATGATGAGAGGGATGTGAGGGATGGAGGTGATGAGAGGGAAGGAGACAATGTTGATGATGTAAGGGATGAAGACGCTGTTGATGAGAGGTATTGGTGAGGGATGGAGACGGTGTAAGGGATCGATACATTGTGAGGGATGAAGATGATGGGAGGGATGGAGATGGTGACAAGATGGTGAGAGGGATGGAGACGATGAGAGGGACGGAGACTGGAGGGATGGAGACGTCTCAATCCCTCTAATCATCAATATCGTCTTCATCCCTTACATCATCAAAATAGTCTCCATCCCTCTTCTCCAATTCTCCATCCCTCACATTGTCTCCATCCCTCACATTGTCTCCATCCCTTTCATTATCAATATCGTCTCCATTCCTCTCATCATCTCCATCACTCACCAATCCCTCTCATCATCTCCATCCCTTACATCATCAACATTGTCTCCATTATGTATTATGCCACGTTGTGGAAATGCAATTTTATTTTTTTAATTCATTATTTATTTATAGTATGTAAATATTTACAGGTACACAAGATCAGATATAAATCTGTTAACCCCCAGCCCCCCCCCCAAAAAAAAAAAAATTGTAACATGCAGATGACACGCCACACCATTCCTTGTGTTGTGGTATTGGTACGTATTATTTCATATGCAATTTACAAGGCAAAAAAAAACCTAAATAAATAAACAAAGTTAAAACAATTAAATAAAATGGAGGACATGTTTGAAAAACACACATAATAACAATAAACATTATTTGTTTACGATTCCAAGATACAAATTCCAACAATATGACGTCAAGCAGACTCATAATAACAAATGATAAGCAGGTGTAATTGTGTATTAATTTTATGCCACGTTGTGGTAATGCAAATTTGTTTTTTTTTATTTATTATTTATTTATAGTATACATATTTATACAGGTACACAATATATCAGATATAAATCTGTTAACCCCCAGCCCCCCCCCCCCCCCCCCAAACAAAAAATAATATAAAAATTGATTTTGCTCATAGATCTTTGCCTCTGTTGCTGATTACATACCCGGCCGAGATGGGAGGTGGGGGGGGGGGGGGGGCAGCTGCCTTTTAGAAATTTGAGGAACGGTTAAATTAATGACCAGTTGACCAAAGGTCCAGGAGAAGGCTTACAAGAATTAAGATCCCCCTGCCCAGGGGCGGCCGAGCGACTTCCAAAGTGGGGGGGCACCAACAAAAAATGGCACTTTCTGGAGAAAAAAAAGGGCACCTACAGTGGGAAATCTCAAAGCGAAAATATACAATTTTTTAGACATTGTGATTACATTATCAGGGATGATTTCAATATTTGTTTCTCTTCAAACATCATACAAGATATCGCTTAAGCATCATACTTTACAGTTGGGTGTGATGTCTGAATATGCATTTACGAGCGAGCGAAGCGAGCGTGAAAAATTTCAAAGATCTATGAGGTCGCAGTGCGAAAAATTACATCTTATAAAGAGGAAAAAAGCCAATCGTGATGGGGTTATAAGCACATTCTTATAACGGAAGACTGAAAAGACCTTTGATAAGTAACATAATTATATCATCTTTAAATGCGAGCGAGCGCAGCGAGCGAACTTTGGGGGAAATTGCTCTTAGTCGCCTTAAATAAGGGGCACGTTTAATGATTACATAAAAAGGGGACAATTATCGAAAGGGATAAGACACTTATAAGAAAAGAAAAGGAGCACGTGTCAAAGTACAAAGGATTATTATAAGAGGTGAAAATGAGGCATTTTTTCACCTGAAAAGAGGCACTCACCAGTGATGACAAAGAGGCGTTTACGAAAATGGGAAATAGGCATTTGTTGACGGAAAAGGGGCACCCATCAGATTTTGATAGGGGCATTTATAAGAGGTGAAAAGGGGATAGTTCCCTTATTAGAAAGGAAAAGGGGCACGTATCATTATTAAAAGGGGAATTATCAGAGTTGAAAAGGGGCATTGACCAGATATGAAAAGGGGCACTTATAATAATGCAAAATGTGCATTTGTTGAATGAAAAGGGGGCACCGTTCAGATTTTTAAAAGGGGCAGTTATGAGAAAGGGAAGGAACTCTTTCTTTTTAATGGGGGCACTTATCATAAGGAAAAGGGGCACTTATTAGAAAATAAGAGGGGCACATGTTAAAATGAAAGGTGTACTCATCCGAGTTTAAAAAAAGGGGATAGTTATTAAAAGGAGAAGGGGCACTTCTTACAAAAGAAAAAAGGGGAAGTTGTCAAAGTAAAAGGAGCACCTCTCAGTTTTGAATAGGGCAATTATCAGAGGTAAAGGGGGCACTTATTAAAAGTGAAAAGGGGCACTTCTCGTACCTGAAAAGAGGCACTTACTAGAGATTAAAAAGGGCACTTATTCAAGATTATTTCAAGATTTATGAGAATGGAAAATGGACACTTATTGCAAAGAAAAATGGGAACATGTCGAAGGAAAAGGGGCACGTGTCAAAAATAAAAAAGGGCACTCGTCAGAGGTGAAAAGAGGGAAGGGGCACTTTTACTAAGTAATAGGGGCACTTGTCAAATGAAAAGGGGCACCTTTCCTATGTAAAAGGGGCACTTCTTACAAAATAAAAGGGGCACTTTTCCTATGTAAAAAGGGGCACTTTTGGGGTATCTGAAAAAGTGGGGGGCACTGTGCCCCCCCGGGAGGACCGCCTCTGCCCCTGCCCCTCCATGCACCAGCACGTCATTGCAATATCATGTCTTAATTGCTTTGATTCCCAGAAAAAGGGAACAAAAAGGAGATTTTTTGGTTTGTTTGGGGGGGGGTGGGGGCTGCATTATTTATACAAAAAACTTGAAGCCAATACCTTCTTTTCGTAGAATTTTTTTGAAGCATGCAGCCCCCTCCAAAAAATAAGAAGGCGATTCTTCAGCTCACTTCTCTTACAGTACTAGGCTAGGCCCTTACGTTAGATCTAGCTTTTTTATCAAGTCTTTAACTTTTAGGAGTAAAATATGATTATCTGATTATGAAAAAGAAAAATTCCATTCCTTCATTAATCGAATATTCTACTCTGAATGACTAATCTAGTATATGATAATGATGTAGCTACAGTAGATATAGATCTAGGTCTAGTTTACTCACTAAATCAAATTGGATATTCTACTCGGAATGAATAATGATAATACAGTAGATATAGATCTAGTTTGATTAGTTATACTCACCTCACTCGATCAAATTGGGCAGTACAATCATGCAATGCAGTGCAGCGTCCCGGTACGGGCCCCCGAGTCAGTGAATTCCCCCGCCGACCCGGCCGGCGGCGCTGTACGGCTAGCTGCACACTGAGCTGAGCTGCTGCGATAGCACTAGGCAGTAGTCTGCTAATTTACGGCCAGGACGAAAGAATGTGAACAAACATCAACCATCTCGTCTAAAATGTACTATATTAGACTTCTCAATAATGAAATCTGTGTCAGGAATAAAAAATAGACCTTCATACGAGATAAAAATGATATTTTTGCAGTGATTTACCGACGAAAACACTGCTCGAATTTCAGTGGTCCGAGTAGATACAACGCACATTTAATGTACGTGCGGCAATGCGGATTGCGAGCTGTGAGTAAATTGTCCGAAATGTCATTTTTTTTGTCATTTTACCGAAAGATAAGTCATAGATTGTCTTCATTAGTATCATTTAACACAATTCCATTAAAGATTTAGGTTGGAAAGGGCATTATTAAGTCACAAAGAGCACAAACATATACACATTGGTATCTCTCGATCGATTAATCAGGTCGGGACATCTCGGCCCAGTTTTTCCAGCTGGGCCGAGTAGTCCCGTGGGCCGAGTTAGCCCGGATTCCCTGATCCATGCACTGGACATCCAAAAGAAACGGATTCCACGTAATAAAATACCCCCAGTTCACTGTCTACTTAATGGGTTGACCATTTCATAATGTGAAAGTTTCTGACTGTACAAAGTTTATGTAAAATGCATCAAGAAAATCATTGCGAAACCTGTTTTTCGCATCGCCAAAGCGCAGATTGGAAATCAGAATCGTCAGCAAAAATGCAGACGATCCTTATTTGTGCGTCTCTCCGCGTTTACGAAGACGATCCTTATTCTCGGACCAGCGCCCCCACTGGCCACACTCATCAGCATCAGCATCAGCATCAGTATACGGAAGTGTGAGGTGATCCTGTTGAAACTTCCGGTCGTTTCATTGAGTGGTGCTTCGTTCATCTAGCACTGTAGCACCTCGTCGCATCATTCATACTCATATTCCATAATCAGTGGGCATGATATTGCGCAACTCTCACATGCCACAGCCCACAGGCACATATATGACTATGAGCCACACAACAGACACGTATGACTCGACATGATTTGTCACAAACGCAAAATTAGAATGTCGTCCAAAGCCTCCCTCAATCAATTTATTTTCATCAATCGCACTTTCGAATGATCATTTTCATAATTTCTCGTTAGAGTAAATACAAGCAAACTTACCATTATGGCAAATATGCTCCTTTTCCAATGTCAAAACGTTGATTTCACAATGTACGGTCGGGCTGTTTGTTGTGATTCTTGATAATAAAGATGGATTAAATAGCAGTATGTTTTTCGAAGAGCCAATGGTGATCTGATTGCCAATTTAAAACTAGTTTAGTGACGTGGTAAAAAACCTCTAAGTCTAATAAAATGTTTTAATATAAGTTCAGAGAAATTGTCAATTTGTTTTATTTGTTTTATTTAAATTGAATTACATTAAACAGAAAGTATATTTAGAAAATGGGTTGAAATCTATGCTTAGAAGTACATGCCCTCTGCACAAAGAAGGGGGGGGGGGCGGAACAAAAGACAGAAACTGAAAGAAAATTAAGAATAAAATTAGATTGAATAAATATTAAGAATAAATGTTGGAGTAAAAGATGAGTAGAAGGAAGAGAAAGAAGAAAATCCATACAAAAGTTTATAATGGCTTGTCTTTAAATTGTTAACTTAATAATCCATTACATATCCTCTAGCTTCAGTACTTCACCTCTTGACCTCATCTCGCGGGAAAAATGATTTGAAGCTCGTTGACTTTGTCGCCAGATTTGCACATATTTATTCCTTATTTAGATACAAAATGTTCATCACAGATATACGGACACAATTCTATGACGTCATTTTACATCATGTAAGTATTTCATACTATATTTTCAGAATATAGACTTAAAAGGAGTTATTTTATATTTCTGTTGATTAGCATCGTCGCCTTTCAAGTCCGGTCCCATATGTGCCTTTCCATGTTTGTTATTTTTTCTATTACTTTTGTTGTTGTTGGAAATGAGCACAAAACTCAAGAAAAGACACAAGTCTCAAACTCTCAATTAAAGCTGGTACTAGGTAGTCGGGCAATTATATTTCTTCTTGGACCTTAGGCTTATCATGTCATGATGATCAGATTAGCATTGATTAAACAAAAAATTGATTCAAACTCAAAGACAAAGTCAAACAAAGTTCAAACCAGTCAAAAAAATATCAAAAATTGATCATTTTCAATTTTGTCATTTTTGATACAAAACAAAATCTTGTTTGGTTTTAAATTTTAAATTCAACTTAGACTAGACTTCTAGTTGAGACTTAAGTTTTAGTTCAGGCTGCACATGTCAAAAACTGTCAGACTGTCAACCAATTCAAAACTTGTCTTATTCTTAACATAAAATTAAGAAGAAGTTAGGTCGATGTAAATCTACAGTCTAGGTCATAGGACACATTTGTTCCAAATTGCTTTTGTTTTGATGATTAACTTTACTCTGTTCACATTAATGTAGTTGAGTCTAGATCTAGGCCTATAATATTTAATATGCATTGAATTAGATCTAGTATTATTATTGTATTGTACTTATAATAGGGTGTCTGAACGATTTTTCAATTTTCAATTTGGGATCGTTTTTCACCATTTTTGTTTGATATTTGAATAAAAAGTGTAATCAGAATAATACATTTCAAATTTGAAGCTTCACCGATGTTTCTATCAAAAGATACAGCCCCTCCAAAACGCTGGTATATTCATATCATTTTGGTCAAAATCGATGAAAAAGACGTCCACGCAGAGTGATGTTGTTTTGCTAAATTTAGCCAAACAGCTGTATCGCGCGATATGCAAGCGTATGCATATCGTACGCATGCTGCTCAGCCAATGCGCGACTTGCAGCTTGAGCCCCGTTGTCTCCGCGATGCCTGCCATTGACTAGTATGGGTAGCCATTCCCGCAAAAAAAAACCGGAAGTAAATACACGTTATAGTCAATATATATTGCCATTGACTATAACGTGTATTTTTTTGCGCGAATGGCTACCCATACTAGTCAATGGCAGGCATCGCGGAGACAACGTGGCTCAAGCCGCAAGTCGCGCATGTTACGCGATGTAACCATGGTTTGGACTGAGCGGAGCGCACGCCCCCTAATTAGCTGATCCACCAAATAGCGGGAAGGGTATTTTTAAACTGTAATCAGTTGTGATCCCTGGGGGCTAGCGAAAATATGAGCGCATAGAATTGTTCCTTAGGACTGGGACTACTTATCGATCAGGGCGTCATATCTCAAAAGTGACAAACCTCGGAGTTAGCCAGGACACAATGTTTGAATCTGTTTTGACCAAGATATTTTTAGAATTTCGAGGCAACGCCCTTTGGAAATATTGGAATTCACCTGCTCTTTCAAATGACACCTCATTTATTGAGTATCACCTTCAGGATCACAACAGATAAAGGTTTGAAGTTCGAATTGAAAAAAAAAACTTGACTTTTTTTGCATGGTCGCGTAATGCACGTAGACCGCATAGGGATGCGTGCAATCTCTATGGGAAGAATTTTAGCACACAACATCGGGTGCGCGATCAGACACCCTACTTATAAGGAGGGGGTAATCGACCAGCTTCAGTTTTCGGCCGATTGGTTGGATGCATGGTAAAATCCCTTTAAAATACATCGCATAATAGCATATCACATATCCCACACATACCATACCATGCCAGAGTCACTGAAGAACCACATTTGCAATGAAAAATATATCCTAAAATATCACATTTTAGCAATGTAATCGGCGGTCCCGCTACCCGAATCTAAAAAATCGAGTATTTTACGCGTGTCTGTAAGAAATATGGGTACCATAAAATGAGCTTTATTTCAAGTATTTTTCAGATTAAGAGCACGATTTTGTGCTAGTCGCAAGCTCAAAAGTATCTCACCGCATGTATTAAATCAATGCAGCCAGACACCGCAACGCACACACGATATCTCTGTCTAATTCAGATTCCAATTTCCGATCACTGCAGTACTAGTTTTCGGCCTGGCGAGCTCTGGGGAGCTCCGGCGTGGGATACCTGCTCCGCCCGCTAGTACTATAGATCAGCGCAGAAACGCACAGCGCGCGCGAGCGCGCGCTTCCTATTGACTTTGTACATGCGGCCGAAAACTGGTTCGCTATGCCGATAACTGACTCCGAAACAGTGAAAATTGAAATGAATATTGTCATGGCAATTCGTGATTTTTTTCTGGGATTCTTTTTTTGTTTACATAATAATAATATTTGCTTCATGATTTGAACAAGAAATGATAATAAATAGGAAGTAAAGGGTCCAAAAAATAGGATTTTGTCTTAAGTGGCCGAAAACCCCCTCCTTTACTCTATGACTTTCGTAGGTTTATTTGTAATTTTTACTAATTTAGTTTTGTTTAGGCCTAGACTCTAGATCTAGGCCTAATATGTAATTGTTTTAAATTTTTAAATTGTAGACCTACCTAGAGTCTATTGTGTTTGTTATAGCGCTAAGACTAAGAGGCTTCGGTGGAACGTGCTTTATAAATTATAAAATATAAGTGCTGTTTTTATTATTATTATTGGCATTGCACTTTACAGCTTAGAAGTTACAGGAGTGATATCAATATCACATTTTACCTTAATATCACCACCACTTCAGTTAAGTCAAACTAAAAACTGCATTAACAGTACAAGCTCACAGTCACAGATCAGACATCTACATTTTAATACATTAAAAGAAAGGAAAAAGAGTTGACATAATCATGCCTCATGCCATGGGCTGGCAATTTTTTTTAATTCATTTCCCACATCAGCACATCTCGGTCTAAACAGACTTACATGTAATGCTGGTTTTTTGCATCATTTAATAGAGATGGTTTCCAACCAATAGAGAGTTTGTGTGTGCACTGTGTGCGCATGGTGATGTTGATGCAGTATAAGGGCAAAAATTTGAAAGTTTTAAGAACAAACAAACACAAAAAATCACTCTTTTACATGATCTTAGCTTTGGATTGCCCAGAAATCACAGAATGGGAAGCAATGACATTTAAGCTAAAACCTTTAAATCAAGAATATTTATTTGTTTTTTGTTGCTTCTCTCTCCACAGAGGGTGTTGGTCCTAGTTGCTGATGACGTTGATGCAATATGTGCATGTAAGATCCTCCAGACTTTGCTCCAATGGGATCATGTACAGTACACCCTGGTTCCTGTATCAGGAAAAGACGATGTAGAACAAGCTTTCCTGGAGCACTCTGAACAGGTAGGTCGCCTCTTAATCCAGGTTTTTTTTTAAAACAGTGTTTACCCTAGCTTGATCCAAATGCAAAAAGGAAACTATCTTTGTGGTATTTCTGTAGGGCAGTTTGGGAGACCCAAAACCATTTTGGAGAGGTGTATGTGTGTGTAATTGGGTTTTTACAGATCAATCAGATATGATTGTTTACGTTTGGGGACCGACCTTTAACATCACCATCCGAAAGACGAAAGGGGTGTGTGTGTGCGTATTGGGTTTTTACAGACGTGTAACAATCAGATATGATTATTTACGTCTGGGGACCGACCTTTAAACGTCACCATCTTATGCTTTCTGAGTAGCCATTTCACAAGGCAACACCAAAGAGTTTTATGGAAAGTCCACCTAGTTTTGTTGTTGTTGGTTGTACACAAAATTATAGAGATGTAGTGGTATTTATGTATTGATGTTTGCAATATCAATTACTGGTATTTGTCTTCTTCAGCTCAAGTATGTGGTGCTGATAAACTGTGGCGGGACTGTGAATCTGTTGGAATCGTTGCAACCTGATGAGAATGTAGTCTTCTTCATATGTGATAGCCATCGACCTCTCCATCTGTGGAATATCTACAATGAAACCCAGGTCAGTCAGTCCTTGAAATTCCTCTCCCTTTGTATTGAATCATTTAGTTGGATAAATACAACATGACAACAGTTCGAATTTACTAAACATAGGCAGTCAAATGACTGAATTGCTAAGAATGACATAAAAACATTTTATATTCATAAAAGCATTACTGGTATATAAGAAAAATATCACACTACAAACAAATCTAAGGACTCTTTTTGTTTGCTGCAAGCTAGAAGAGTTAATTCATCTTGATTTCCAATGGAGCTACAGATGTTCTTCTGGCTTCCTGCAGACATCATGGGGGAATTATGGAATTGCTTTTTTGCTCTCTCTGAAGATTAAATGACAAATGTAGAAGTATTCAAAAGAAATGTATGTTATGCTGAGCAGACAGTAGGCTCTTTCATTCTGCAAGAAAAAAATGCAGATGCCAGAAACTAAAATACCTTTGTCCAGTATAATATTTTAATATTTATGCGTTGTTTTGTATCAATACAGATCAAACTTTTGATGAGCCCTGATGATGACTTTGATATACCATCATATGAAGAAGTCTTCAGAGATGACGAGGTAAATGATTCATTCAGTAGAATTTCAATTACCGGTACAGTATAGTATTGCTAAAATGTAAATCAAATTATTCATAGCAAAACCAAATATTCTGTAGCATGTCATTAAAAATGTGAATCATATAAATGGTAAATTACAAAGGACCATTGCATACATGCCAACTGTTCAGATTAAAGAGGAACATTCCTCTTTTTGGGAGAAGATAATTATCATTTTAATGCAGGTGTTCCTCTTCCTGTACAAATTTGTCTGTAGTATTGAATAGGAGAGTTAGGATTGTTCCTCTTTTTTTTTTAAATAGCATAATTTGTACAGATTTCTGATTTTCAAATGTTGGCATGTATGCCATTGTATGAAGAACTCTTCTTTCGGGATACCATGTTAAAAGCATTTTGCTTTTCGGTGTTCCTAATCATAATTTTATTTACTGTTTTAAATTGATATACTGTTATTGTTTTCATTTGATGTTATTCTATAAATACAAAAATGATGAGGTAAATGTTCATTTAGTAGAATTTCAATTACAGAATAGTATTGCTACAATGTGAATCAAATTATCAACAAAAAAGGATTTTTTTTAATTTTTTTAATTATTTTTTTACAAGATTTTTTTTCTTCCCGATTTTATCCTGATTTTCCCAATTTCCTCCTTATTTTATCTATTCTTCCCTATTTTGCCCAATTTTTTTCTCCAATTTTTCCAATTTCCCCCCAATTTTCTTAGTCAAAAGGGGGGAATGTTGTTAGATGCCATTTTTTCCCCGCGAATCCTCTTCTTTCTTTTTTACTCAAGGGGGCCGTGGTTGAGGGGAAAACAAAAAAAACATTTTTTTTTTAGTACTCACTACTATCACCCCTGAATAACAAAGGCCCATTATTTTGAGCGATTATAATGAACAATCTTTGTTCATTTTTGTAGTCTGACAGTGATGACTCTGGGGCGGAAAGTGACTCATCAGAACCAACGGGCAAGAGGAGAAGATATGATGAGGTATGTATTATTAATTGTTACATGTTGGTTTGATGTTTAATATTCGACTTGTATCTAAAATGACACTGCCCACATGATGAACGTAAAGTATGAGTGCAGAAATAAACTCTTTACAAATAACCAGTTTATCTGCCAAAATACCCATACTACAAAACAAATTAACATAAGTCATTTGTTATAACTTTATTACACTTGATTAATATGCACTGAGGGAAAGCTTATGTCACCTGTAAGTTGTATGCTATCCTAAATCTTCCTTGTATATGAAAAATAAAACTAGATTAAATATTCATGCTTCTAAAAGAAACTTTCTTTTGATAAATTTCTATCCATAAAATCCATTTCTGTTTTATATGCAGGATGCTCTTGTAAGGAAAATGAACAGACGGCAGGAGAGGAGAAACTGGGACGATAAAAGAAGCAAGATCCTGTTTGACTACGAAGAGTTTTCCTATTATGGTTCTTCTGTAAGTAATGGGAATTAGGGGTATACAAGTTTCTCACTGGAATGAGCTCCCTCTACAAATACGTCAACTGTCGTCAACAGAAACATTCAAATTACAACTGAAAACTTATTTGTTTCTTTCGTTGTAAATATTGCAATATTCTTATTTACTATGTCTAGGAGAATTTCGAATTTGTTTTTCTTTTTTTTCTTTTTTCTCTCTTATGTCTGTTACATGTACTTTTCTCTAAGCGCCATGAGCACCGAAAGATGGACCTGTGCGCTATACAAGTAGCCACTTTTATTATTATTATTATTATTATATCCAGACGAAAGGGTTTTGAAATTCTTTGTAATTTTAAAGTATTTTAAAGAAGACAAAAATTGAATCTCAAGACTTAAGTTGAGAATTAAATATTAAAGTATTTAAACAAAATATAATGTCATTTTACTGGCACCCTCATTCTGATTTTTACTGTACATGATTATAGTCTCAGACCTCGCTCTCTCCGGTGCAATGTATCCTATCAAAATACGAATACAAATAATAATGTTTGTAACATTCTTTTTTCATTACCGGTAATGTCTGTTTTTGTATCAACACTTTGTTGGCGTCATAGTTTCAAAAATCTGTAATCAAATGTTTTTCACAATTAAAAATGGATATTAAACTTGTGAAACATTTTGCAGTTTCATTTGCTTGTTTTGACTATGAATGTACTATTAATATGATCGCTTAAAGTATGAATAATACATTTTTCAATCTCTTCATTCCCTGTTAGGCTGCAGTGGTGATGTATAACTTAGCATGGAAGAAGTCAAAGGACACTAATGACTTGCTTTGGTAAGTTTTACAGCTTTGATTAAGTACCTTACATAGTACATTATTTCTTTCTTTCCTTTTTTGGAACACCATCCTGATATCAAATTGCTTTGAAATAGATACAAGAAAGTTTAGAAGAAGTCTGATGAATGATAAACGTTCTTTCTTTCTTGTTTTGTTTTTGTCAGTTAATAATATTGGATATTTTTTTGGATATTTATATAGCGCACATATCCACCATGCATTGTGCTCAAGTCACTCTAACTATTACCCCGGCTCTGCTAGTCAATGGATATTAGCAAAACTGTTTCTGCTTCAGTAGTGTTGTATGTAAGTGTTGTATGTGGCAGGAACTATTCCAAAGGAAAGATAAATCAAGGATATTAACCTTTAAATATGCAATCTTATCTTGATTTGCTAGTTTTGTATGGTTCATTATGTCAAAAACAAAAAAGTGTTATTCAATGTGTTATTCATTTAATTGTATCTATCTTGATGTACTTTGTACATATGTATTACAAGAGCAAACAAAGTAATCATGAATGCTTATCCATTTATCAGGTGGGCTATCGTAGGACTTACAGATCAACTCATTCACAAGAAGATTGACAGGTAAGATTTAAATCATCATCATATCATTCATAATAAGGTTATAAGGGATAAGTAAAGAAAGTATTAGTTTTAAATTCGAATGACATGTTATAAATGAATTATTTTTGTGTTAATTTTGTCTTCTTCAAAATGGAGCAAAATGAAAATCACGACTTTAAAATGTGGAAAAAAAGAAAGAAATTAAATCTTCTCTATAGATAACATTTTTTTCTTCTTCCATTTATGACTTGTTTGGGCCTAAATAAAGCAGTAAACCAGACCTAATCATGTATGATGTCCAGATATATGCTTATCACACAAAGCCAAAGCCTGTGTGGACCACTGGACGGGACTTGTGTAGTGACTCGATAAGAAAAAGATCACACAAATATGTTCTTTCTTTCTTTCTAGCAGGCAGGTAAATATATAGCAATGGTTAGGGTAGATTGAAACTGGTACGCCATACATTAGTGCATGTTAGTGAATTCCACCCTGTGACAAAATTTTCTAACAAATCAATACAAATTTTTCATGAATACTACTGAATTGATCCAATTTTTCCACAATGTTTCTTAATGAATGTTTATGACAGGGAGAAGTATGTATCGGATGTGACAGAATTGAATCGTCATGTTGCGCGTCACAACCATAGGGGAGAAGACGAAGAAAACACAGTCTCAGTCAACACAATGAAGATCTCCTTCTTGCCTGAGTATCCTTTCCATGAAGTGATAATGAAAATAACAAGGAACAAATGACATTTACAAAATTAATCATGTTAGCATTCTGCCTTTTTGAAAATTTAAAAGAGGAGGCCTTTTTTTAATATATTCAGAGTGGGTGACAACCAAGACAATCGTTCAGGCGATTTTTGAAGAAGGCTTCCAGCTTGTTTTTAAGAAGGCTGCCACTTGGACTAGAAATGACATGTAGTGGCTTATTAAAATAGCTAGGTGCATCCAAATATGAAGCCATAATTAATTCAATATGCAAAATCAAAATGGTAATTTTTTTAAATTTTATTAACAGAGAGGAGGAATTTTATTTTAAAAATAGTGTTTCTTTTTTGTTTACCAAGGGATTGTTTATTCCTTAACCGTTGATGCTTTTAGTCTCCAACTAGTCCTGTACAGACATTGGTCTATCTTTGAGAGTTTGAAGCACTCATCATACACAGCATGCAAGTGAGTAATACGTACATGTACTCTCACAAGTACTGTCACAAGTTTAAGCTAGATGTAGAGGAGAAGTAGTAGTCGTAGAAGTAATTGTAAAAGAAAGGGAGCAAGAAGAAGAAGAAGAAAAAAAATAAAGAAGAAGGAGAAGGAAGAAGGAGGAGAAGGAGAAGAAAAAAGAAGGAGAAGAAGGAGAAGTAGAAGGGAAAAAAAAGAAGAAGAAGAAGGGGAAGAAGAAGAGGAGGAGTGTATTTATATAATGGGATACATTGTAAAAGTAGCATCAACCGAATGCTCAACAGGTGTGTTAAATATGAGAGTTTAGTAAATATGGGAGTAGAATTACAAGTGCATAGTTGTAGCTTTATTGGTTGTGCTAGTAATTGTTACTTTACATGTTCATGTGATAGTTATGGCCATAGATTATACATGCAGTACCAACAAAACTGGCAAAATGTTACATAATACCTTGTATATTGTCACTTCTCTTTTCATTCCAGCCTCAAGCTTTGGACACTGAAAGGTCAGAAGAAGCTGAATGAGTTTTTGGCCGACATGGGTCTGCCTCTGGCCCAATGTCAGCAGAAGTTCTCTGCTATGGACATCACCTACAAGAACAGCATTAGGGAGCTCCTGGAAAGCTCTGCAAGGAAGTTTGGGTAGGCCAACTTTTGATCAAATATTTAATGGATTTTGTATTAACACTCTTGTCATTATAAAAAAGAGTCAGTAATTTTCTTTGTTTTCTGTTAAATTTCATTTCAAGATAATGTTACATGCAAAATTATTTGACTTTATCATCCCTATTTCCATGAAGTGACGGTAGTGAATGAAAATCGGATTTTCCTCACTACCGTCACTTTGTGAAAATAGGAACAATATGGATCACATGGTATTGGTTTAGGGTTAGGTATAGTATTTGGTCCATGGTTGTAATTAGCAACTCTGTTACTGTTAGTGTAGGAAATTTACAATAGAGAATTTGTTTCCATTTAATGTGTTGTACAACTCTTCTGGCATTAGATATTAATCAACATTTGCCAGTCTCAATTTGTTTGTAGTAGGAAGAAATCCCTTGAATGGTTCAGCACCTTTTCATGGTAGTTTAGCTAAAGCAAATTATATCCAGTGCATTTGACAGGTGCATTGAGTCATTGTTTTGCAAGTGATAACTGTTATGCAAAGCCAGGATACCAATATTCCATTATTCACTAGCTTCACTAGCACATGCTATGCATAAATAGTGCGTTTGATCATTGTGAGTTTACCTTTTATTCACAGACTAGAGAACATTACGTTACCATCGTTCCTTGCTCAGTATGGATTCAAGAATAAGGTGAGAGAAATAAATATATTTATTTATCAGGAATCTCATATTTACAGGCAGAAGATTAAATTGCTGAAATGTACTCAATAAAAATATATACCGGCACATTATTATTTCTATTTCTATTTAGTGCTTGGTTTCTTTTGTTGTAAAATTTATGAAAATTGGTTTATGTTGGAGCATGTACTTCCAACCTCATACCTAATACCTCAGAGAGAGAAAAGAGACACACACACACACACACACACACACACAGAGAGAGAGAGAGAGAAACATAGACAGGGGGAGGGGGAGAGAGACAGACAGACAGAGAAACAGACAGACAGAGAGAAACAGAGACAGAGAGAAGTTGAAATAGATCAATTAATCATACATGGGGGTTGTCTATGATTTCATTTATTTAATTATGGTGAATTGTTCAAGCAAAGACAAAGCTGATCCTTATGGGCCTACTCAGGAGTAGATTTTCTATAGAAATAAGAAATAAGAAGAAATAAGAAATAAGAAGTTCAAACAGTTTATTAGAACTAGTTGCAATTTCATTATAGGATTGTTTGCATTTCATCAAATTTATTTTCCCTCTCTACCCAGTTCTGTGCCTTTGATATTGCCTATGCAGTAGAAGCTATCTTAGAATCAGTGGTAAGTATCTTCCATCCTCTCAAACTTCTTATTTTGATTTCTACTGACTGTCATTTGTGTCTTGCCATTATGTGGACCAATATTGTCCACTCGACGCTAATTTTCACCATTGTAAGTAGTGCCATTGTGTGTCTTTCTTTCCACCATGGAATTTTGCGTTTTTTCATGTATATGATCAGATTAATAGTAGCTGTATTTTCTTCCCAAAGCAGAAAAACTCATGAGCCTGATAAAATCGCACTCATAACCCTAAAGACCTTATCCGATGAAAATACAACTTAATATTAATAGAAAGCAAAACAAACATAGAATACAAATATAAAGGAATGACAAGTAATTTTCCCTTTCAGTATTGTACAAAAGCAAATTAAAACATTGTTTCCCTCACCCCTCAAAATGACGAGTCAACAGGGGTCATTTACAGTGATGACATAACATCGACTCACCTATGTAGCTGAGGCAATGAGCCTTGCTTAATTAATGCAAAGTCATTGTGAATATGTGTACTCCACATAAGATGATGTCATCAAGTTGAAAGCTAGTTTTTAGGTCATCAAATTCTGATTTTGAAAGCTTTAGATTTCAAGTTTTCAGAGAGCTGTTACTCCTCTGACAGACACTTAAATTGCATATAGTTGATAGTATTGTAATCAATGGCTCATAAGCTATCCTTTGATATATAAATAGTCTTATTTCATTTTTCACTTTCAACAGGGTCTTTAAACATTCGAGTTTTAGTAGGTACCAATCATGGCAATTAAATATTCAACAAATGATATTCATCTCAATGAAATGTAAAACAGCTTACTACAGCTAATTATATTATTTTTTACAGACCTCCTAACTTTCAAGAGTTGTCAAATATCTGTGTTTGTGACTAACCGATCAGGCTCTTATGTTTATGGAAGTTGGTTCCCCTAGAATATTGTATGTTTCAAGCCAGAAGGGCGTTAGCTCATAAACACATATAACACAGAGTTAATGCCCTTCTGGCTCCAAACAGACGACATACATTCTGCTCAAATTTTAAGTGAAATAACTACATTCAATTTGGCTATTGGAAGTTAAACTACATGTGTATTTATTTATTTATATTATTTTATTCACAGGACAAGAACAAGTCATCAGAAGAGAGGTTTTTGGATGCGCTAGATTGTCTATCAAGGTATATATTGTTATTTTTAAGATACAGTGAAGAATAACTGGTACTTTGTTTTGCAACAGGGCCATTCATACATGTACACACATTCAAGATGTCTTGTTTTATTTTATCTTACTGAGAGCTGACTCTTCGGCTCAAATTCATGAAAAAGGTTTATCTTAACCTATGGCCAAACCTCCATGTCCAGTGGGCCTGCGATATTACGCTTGATGTATATAAGTTAATCTATTGTTTTTTTAATGTATAGTGGAGGTTTTAGCTATGAGTTTATAGACCATGGATTACATTACTAGTAAACCTTTGTGAATTCAGGCCTTTATGTTGGAACCACTCAAATATAGTGGTTGGTATATGTTTAGTTAGCTTTGTTGCTATGTTGGGACTGGGCCTTTAATCATGCTGAAACTTTTCTCCCAGGTCGTACATCGACAAACTACACAAGGGATTGGATGCATCTAAACTTCAGCTTCAGGCCGTGGTCATTCAGGTCCAGAGCCTACTGGACATGGGTCAAGTGGTCAGTGCTGGACCTTTCCTCTACGCCTTCTTGCCTGAGGGTACACCGGAGACCAAGTTCTTTGCCCATCCCAATTGTCTGTCCATGCTGGCAAGGTTTGCTCTGGAGGCCTATGTTAAGATGGTGAGTCTATTCTGTGATTTATTCATTTATTATTTGTTGTTGAAATCATTTCTTTCTTGAAAAAAGGGGGAGTGAAAGAGTTTATATAATCGTGTAGTGCAATATCAAGTCTATTGTAAGATAGAGATACAACTATAAATGAGATTAGTAGATAATTGTTTGTTTTGTTGTTGGATTTTGTTGTTGTCTATTCGTATAAAATATTAATTATTACCATATATTATATAATATGTAATTTTGAATTTTGTTATCCATTAATTATTACAAAACTGAGACTGATCCTATTTGTTTGGATTATAATCAATAACATATGAATTGAACTTGATCGAATAATAGTCATCCTGTACTTAATACAGCATAACTTGGAGGCTTAGTCCTAAGCAGTGGACATTTCAGCTGTTGCATGTTTTGTGCTCTGGTCCTTCAAGCTGTGATAGTTGCAAGTTTTATATTTTTGTTTTCAACGTTTTATTTTTCATTCTCCAATTTCACAATCTTCTTGTGACAGTCAAAGAGCAAGAAAGCCAAGAACCTTCCGTTGGTGATGACAGCTCCTCTCAACTCAGAGACAGGTACATCTCTAGTGATTGGGGTTCCTCCGCTACCGGAGCTGGAGCAGTCTTCAAGAAAGTAAGTACCACCAGCCAGAGAAATCTCTTTTGCTTTATTTCATGTCCTTTCATTTTATTTCATTTATTTTTCACATTCCAATTTCAAAAACATGCAAATACAAAATAATATACATTACAAAATACAAAGGAATTATGTAGAGACACATCTATATTCTGACACCCAAGTGTCTTGAAACCCCAATGTTTAGACACTCCTCTTACACCAGTCTCTTTGTAAACTCCTTATGTTTTGATCAACTTTTCCACCGTGAACGACACACTCCAAAAATTGTCTTTATTTGTTATTGGAAAATACATCCCTGTCTTCAACTTTTGTGATGCATTGTGCAAGATCCATTTTGTCCATTACATGGAATATATCTTACGTCAGGTGACCTTGTGCTAAAAAAATTGGGTTGAGTGTGGCTAATGCAGATTGAGGTCTTGCAAAAGGATATATATTTGAAATCCAACCTCAAGTTTTGGTTGCAATAAAGAAATATTGATAATAGATATAAGTCCCATGCTAGGGTTAAAACCCATGACCTTCATATATGGATTCATGAGCTTGAACCACTCAACTACGACACCTGTAATAGTAGTAGTACAGATATTGTGATGCAATATTCCTACACCTTTATTATTGCATTCCCTCTCACCTGTCTTCTAATTGTTTTCACTCAATATAACCTGTTGAATAATATTTAGCCAGAGGTGATTTTGGCTGGAGTCTATAGAAAATGCATGTTAGTCCAAAATTCAATCCATATCCAAAGGGGTAAAAATTATTCTTGCAATGTTTCTTTGCAGCTTCTTTGGCCGTGCTTTTGAGCAAGCAGGAAAGAAGACGGGTTCGAGGACTCTTCACAACCACTTTGATTCATCAAGTAAGTTTATTTGTTGCATTTCTATTTAGTTTTTCTGCAGATAATATCACAATATCTTGTTTCCTATTAAATGAGAGGTAGAAACTTGTGCCAGCCATTTGCAGAAAGGCAAAGGTAGTCACTCAATGTGACCATATGTTTATGCAGTTCACTTCATATTCGTATTGCCTATGATACGAAAACAACAATGATTTGGCATGTATTCCCCCTGAGACAATAGCGAGTTTTTGCATGGCGAGACGCAAGTGCTGACTACGGGGTATTTAAATGAGCTCGCCACCCCGTACTACCATGACTCTCGACGCTAATACGGCTGAATCGTAGGTTTGGACACTAAGCGAAAATTTTCGCTCTGAGTGCGGCCCCCCCGTTAAGAATAGCGTTGTAGAAGGCCACTTTGCCGGTTGCGAATACTTGCTAATGTAGGACCGGGTGGTGTTAAATATGTTGATAAATACAAAGAAATATTTCATCTTTGTTTATTTTTTTAAAACTTGTTTTCACTCTCTTTATATTCCCCCCTTTCTTTCTTTCTTTCTTTTTATATCTCTCTCTCTCTCTTTGCACTTATCCACCCTCTTTATCTCACTCTCCCTATCTGTATCTGTATCTCCCCTACTTTCTCACTCTCCCTGTCTCTATCTCTATCTCCCCTCTATCTCTTCTCTTTCTCATCATATAGTTATGGAGCTAAAGACAGGAGACAGAAGCAAGTTCTTTGATGCTCTCATATCATTGTTATCATAGGTAAAAAAACATAGGAAAACAACCAGGTAAATTCAACGGTGCAGACAAGTTGACACCTGTAGGCTAACAAGGCACTATTCTTCAGATGTCTTTTAATAGAATCATGAATAATTGTCAATTTAAATCTAATATGTAGTTAACAACTAAATTACTCATACCTTTACCAAGTTTTTGAAAGTTTTAAGTATGTGAAAAATTATTTTGTCCCGATTTGTTTTTCTTGAGAATGTGACATATTAAAGCTTACATCTAAAAGTATTAAAAAAAGGCCCTAATTCAACCAGTCCACCTTTCATCCTTGAGTTACAAAAAAAAACAAAGAAAATCAATTTTTCAAGGGGTAAGAATAATTTAGTTGTTATCTGTAAGTATTTACATCGTACAAGTCTTTACATTTGGATTTCTATATGCTTGTGTTACCCTTAAAGGGATCGTTTAACAATGTTAAATCTGAGATACACGGCCCTACGTGTTATCAGTGTCTGTGATATGGTGTAATATTGAAGCCCTAAAAAAATTGCGCTTCAAAATGATCAAGAAGTGCCTCAAAAAAGTAAAAATCTTTGAGTGACCGCTTTTACCATACTCGTTTTCCCCAATAGACTGTAGTGTTATGAAAACCGTCAGGCGAACGGTTTTCAAAATTTGTAATCGAATCGTAAATATCTTGATAATCAGACAGGCAATCGGCTTGTAAAAGTCATGGGGTTCCTGACTGACCTAAAGGTTTATAATGATCATTGCATCATGAGCTAAATCCAGAATTTTATTTCAGAATCTGAGACAAAGTTACCGGATCCCTTTAAAGCATTTTTTCCTTCTGTTTGATTGTACATCCTTTTCATCTAGAGGTTAATCTTGGGTCAGTCGCATGTGTGACTTTCCAAGAACTCTATTGATATCAAAATAAGTGATCTCTTCATATAATTGAAAGGCTTTGGCATATGTTGATGGATTGCTTGAGCCCCATTTGTACTTGATTACAGTGAAAGCTTTGTAATATTGTTCATCAGTACCAGAAACGTATATGTATCTAGCATTACGTATTAGGAGGAACTAGCACCTTATAGATAATGCAAATATAGACCATGATTCAGGGAATTGTTTAGAATTACACAACTGTATTTATATTATTTCTCTATATTTGCATTAAAATGCATCATATACCTTGACTAAATGTTTTTCTGTTATATAGTATCTAATTACGATTTATAACAGGTTAATGCAAGTTCCCGTGTACATATTATGTAAATAGAGGTATTTGATACATTTATTTGTAAATACATGCAATTGTATAAAGATAGAGTATACACTATGTATCGTTTCTTTTGTTGAAGTAGGTATCACAGATATTAGTAAGATAAGATAGAAATACAGATGTGAATGCTCGTAGAAGATACTTCTTATCTGGCCAGTCAGGTGAGTTGCATTTCCAAACAGCCAAGTTATATGTGCATGTATATGCGTGGACTGCCCTCTGTGATTCAGCAACAACGGCAAGTTTTAATTCCTGCTGGCTGGCTATAAGTATGTATTTCTTCAAAGATATAATAAACCTAATACTTCAATAATAAGGGATATAAAACTAATAAACACTGCATTTTGTCCAGGCACCATAGAACAGAACTATTTCCTTGGGGGATGTGCCCTTAAGGAAATCCAACTATGAATATAGCTGCGGACTTGATCCCGTAGCTTTGACTAAGGTCTGGCAAAGCAGTGTATATTGTAATACTATGAATAACATTCTATTTTTTCAGAGTATGTGTACAGAAATGAGAATTATTTAAAAAAATTAAAGTCATTGTGTGTAAGAAATCTACGTCCTGAAACAAACTCTTCAACTTCATGAGGGGATAATTACTAATTTCTCAAACCTGGGCCCTGTCCTATAAAGAGTTGCGATTGATTTGGATCAAACGCAAGTTTGCAGTCCCTTATCTCTTATGTACATTGTTGCGATTGATATTAATTGCAAATAGGTTGCGATTGATATCAACTCTTTATAAGACAGGTCCCTGGTGCTGCTTAAACTTTCACTTTCATATCACTGTAAAAAACATATTTATCTATTATTTGTGGAAATAAAGCATGTACATGTATATGTCATTACAACAAAGAAAATTGATTAGCTGTAATTTGTTATACAAGTCTGTGTTCTAATGATACTTAATTAGTCTAGATTCAAAAGTGAAAAAATTGCTAGGGTATTCACAGGCTCAATGTTCATGATGTCATTAGTCTAGAAGCCTGGCTTAATAAAAGTCGCCTCATCAAACTCATGAAATCTGAGCCCTTAAATACCATCTAATTCATTGAGGAAAAGGTTGAAAACATAACCGTTAGTCTTCAGGTTAAGCTCCTGAAACGGTCCCTATTCAGGTCGATTTCACCCCACTTACCCCATGCACCAAACTTTGTACATAGAAAGTAGTATAACTGAACATTACAGAACATACAAACTGAACAGGATGGGTTGCAAGATGCCACTAAAAATTTGGTTTAATTATGCCCCATAGAGCCCAATGACCTAATTTTATCCGGAGGAGTTGTCGCTGTTACCATACATCTCAAATATATACAAAAACTTACAAAAACAACATACCGGTAGTGCCCTAGGGTAAAACATCATTGACTTGTCAGTTCCCTCCAATTCTTAGCTGCAGTTGCTGTATCAAGGCTCCCTGATAGAAGGAAGGAAACATAAGAATTAATTACAAATATTTGTAAAGTACTTTAATACTACAGGCAAATGTAAGCTCTCTTGACCCTGCCAAGAAAGCTTGGTATAACAGGGATGCCAATTTTCAGTCAATAGCCTGAATTCAGGCCCTGGCAAGTTATTTTCAGACCATAGTTTAGCCTTTTTTGTGTACAAAATAGCTCATTCTAGGTGATTTTCAGGTTCTCTGATCAATTCTAACTGGCATCCCTGGTATAACCTTCTTACTCTACTGGGATCATATTATTCCATCTCATATTATCTCTCTGAAGAGTGAGAATAAGTTCGTTCCAGAAGTACTCCTGGCCTCTCTCATCTTCCATCCACCAGAGGTAGGTCCTACGCTCACTCAAGTACAGCCTCACCAGGAACGGAAGCTCTGCATCCTCAATGTCCTCCAGGAAGACCACTGTAATGTTCTCCATCCGAGCATCGTTCACCTGCTCAAAGGCTATACGGAATTTGATCATGAACCAGTTGTCCTGGAATGCAACTCGGCTGAGAAGCAGGACAGTCTTGAAGCTTTTCTCAATAACGTGATAGACCGCATCGAAGTAGTGCATGCCAATGATGAGGTCGTCATCACCGAAGACGTTTCTGTCGAAGTTTGGAAGCCTTTCTTCAAGGACTGGTCTGAGGTGTTCCTGGACCCACTGTTCATCATCCTCCATGAACATGATGTTGAGATCATATTCAAAGTCACCGTGATCGCGTGCGTCCAAAACCTCCTGGTATCCAACAACGGCAAGCTTCAGCAAGAAGAGTTTGTACTTCACGAGCCAACGATAGCGATGGACCAAAAATATCATGGCAACTAGTCCGACAGCTGTGAGTGGCATGGAGCAAACAAGGCCGATATTGGGGCCACAGAATTCTTGAGGATCAAATGTTAACAGTGGTTTACCTCTTACTTTTTCTAGTGATGACATAGAGCAAATTGATTTGCTTTCTTCAACAAGTTTTAGGTGTGAGGAGCTCTTCAACCAGTAGATTAGCCATGCGATGTCACAGTTACAATCCAGTTGGTTCTGTGAAATGTCAATCGAAGTTAGTGTTGAGTATAGAGGTTGAAATGTACTCTGATTGAAGGCTGCAAATTGATTTTCAGATAGTATCACCTCCGTCAAGTTAGTTATATTTGCAAATACCGCACTATCGAGGTAGTATACCTTGTTCCGCTTTATGTTGTATGATTGTAACCCTTGTAAATCAGATAGCAATTGAACTGGAAGTTGTTGAATTTTATTGTTTTTGAGAATTAATGTGTGGAGAGAAGTGAGTCCGCGGAAAGCATTTGAATCTATTTCTTTGATGCCACAGGAGCTCAGGTTAAGTACTTCTAGGGCATGCAGTTGCTGGAACATTCCCGGCACAATAGACACAATTAGATTTTCACATAAAGAGATTACTCTGAGCTTACTCAAACTATCAAAAAGAGATATGTTGTTGTCTTCGTTCCATATTCTTCGCAAATATACTTTAGATTTATTAAGAAATATCTCTTCAAGTGATAGAGTATGAGCAAATGTTTTTCCCGGCTCCAAAATTTTCACTATCATAGGGATAGATCTACAAATATCTATGCGCCTGAGTAAAGGAGCATTTAAAGAAAGTGTTTGAAGATTTGACCGTGTCACATTCAAGAATTGAAGACTGTGTAGTCCTGTCGCATTTGATATTTTGAGAAATCTCAGATTGTTATTAGAGGCCAAATCTAATACAACTAGATTATGGAGACCGCGAAATGTATTCTCATGTATTTCAAGCAAATTGTTGTGATCCAGGTACAGCTCACGTATACCTGTCCTCCAAGTGGTGTTGAAGGGGTTAATCGTTCTCATGGAGTTATTAGACAGGTGAAGAACTTGAAGCAGCTTCATTCCAGAAAAACATTCTGGTTCAATAATACTGATTTTGTTATATACAACAAAAAGTTGTTTTACTAGAGTTAGATTTGAGAAAGCTGAGTGGTCGATGTGTTTTAAGTAGATGTGGGAAAGGTGCAACTCGACAAGGGGGTAGTTATGCAAGGGGTCAAACAAATCTAGAGAAATGTCCATAGGTGCATCTAGTATGGATAAACGTTGAATCTGGGACTGAGATATTCCTGTGAACAGGTCCTTCCATATGCCGGAGTGTGGAGTAGAGCCAAACTGTCCAAGCAACAAACTGTTCAAACGAAGCGAACTAATAACATCAGGGGCGATGCGAGTTAAACGGTTTCTAAGGATATGTAGATAATTAACATTACAGTCAAGCCTAAAGTTTTCGGGGGTGATTTCATGAATTTTGTTACCCGAAAAATCCATCTTCTCAATTTGCTTTTTTCTTAATGGGGAACATGTCAAATTGACATGCGAAATATCATTATTCATAAAGCTAACATCATCAAGCTGAGGGAACCACTGAACAAAGTCTGCGGGGAGCAATTTGATGTTACAGGATGCCAGCGAGATCCGGGTTAGGTTATGAGACCATGGTATTCCAATGAGATTGCTAAGTTGAAGACCCTCATTATTACTCAGATCCAGACTTTGCAAATGCATCAGCGTCACAAATGTAGCAGGTTCAATATGGTGGATTTTGTTCCAGGATAAATCCAGAAAAATAAGTTTGGTATACCTCGCAAAAGAGGAATTTAACAGAGTATGGATGTGATTGGTCTGTAAGTAAAGAATCTGAATGTCAGCTGGAAGATCATGTGGAACTGCCGTAAGGTTCATTTCTGTACAGTACACCATTTTCCTTATCAGGTCTACTGTACATGTCCTTCTTAATTCCTTCAAAGTCTCTGAATGCCCCTCGAGAAAGAGAGTGTCTCTTTGACGTTGCCTTAGTGAAGTCACTGGCAAAGCATACATAGCAGCGGATATCAGAACCACGAGAAACACCTTTGGTGCCATCTTGAGACAAAAATAGTCTTCTAGAGATCTGTGAATATGTAGAAAAGATGTAAATAACGAAAACTATAGTCCATCAATATAAAATGAAGAGCTGTGTTGAAAAAAAAATCACAAGCACTAAACTGTACTGAAAATTAGGAATGCTTTATTTCTTGATATGTCGACACCACCTTGACAAAGATCCAAAAGAAATCCGACATAAGATGGGCATTGTACAGTGGCTGTTAATGTTAAAGATTCTAAACTTTTTGTGAATGCATATGGAAAATTCATCACTCATTACATATGGAAGTGGTACTTTGAAGGGATTAATAATTAAGAGTAGTTGATCAAAGCGATATAGATTGTCTTGAAACAAAAAGAGAATACTGTTTATGGAGGCACCGGGAATAGAGAGGTTATAAATGTATGATAAATATCAATCTGTGCTGATGAGAAATGTAATAGGAGTTTCATGGTGGGATGTGAAAATTGGGGAATTAATGATAGGAGCATGACATGTTCATTAAGAGATAATTAGAGAAGATTAGGAGAGGAAAAGGAAAAGTGGAAGCGAGAGCGAGTATCATTTATAATACTGTGTTGAAAGGTTCATTGTTCAGTTAATTTTAAAAAGTCATTGATTATTACAAAGCTGCTCAGCATGGGACAATCACTTTCAGTTTCGTTTTTTTCTTCTTCAAAGTCTGTAGGTATGTAGTGGTTAAGAAGCCATGTAATAAAAAATATCTTTTAGTGCTGAAAGAGAAAAGGAGAAACAATAGTGAATCGTGAAATACGCTCAGCATAATTCCTGATATCACCAGTTAACACTCAAAATCATTTCTTTACATGTTTTGGTACACTACATACTGTAGGTTGAAGTTAGGAAATTTCGTGAGTGTAGGATATTGACCATAGAGCATTTGTCATCCAGCATGTTTCATAGAAAAAACTTGCATGTATCATAGTGCTTAAAAGAGCTGGTGTGCATTTCAAATTGGATGTTTATATAAAGCTTTTCCCAAACTGTAATTTGACGTTGTCAAAGATTTGTCATCAAATTCTGTATTGTAATTGAACATTTAGTTGTAAAAAATATAAAAATTAGATGCTATTGTAAATGCAGGGTACACTACTGTCATGTACATACAAATAAGCAACAAAATTAGGTGTTTTCCCAACTTTTATTTTTCAATAAATTAGATCAAATAAGAAATAGATTTTCAATAGATAATATGCCATATATTATATGTAAAATTTTAAATAGAGATACGAATATATATCAATTTACATTTCTTAGTATTACTATCACTCATTTTGTGTGAAGTACCATATATCTAATTTTCTGAGTTTATATACAGTGTGCCAAATAATGATTCAAATGTACGATAAAAACTTTGTCCTGTACAAAGAACACGTACAAAAAACAAAAACAAAACATTTCAACTAGGAAGCGATATTGCCTCTTTACACATACAGATGCATCACATTTAAATATAATACAAACATTGACATTGACTATGTCTTTAACAAATGTATATGATTCAGTTAATAAATGTGCAAGAAATCTCTCACAAAACATGTAATATTAGCAGGATAATACAACTGATTTTTGCTCATTGTCAGCCTGGTTTTACAACTACTTACAATTAAACGTCAAATAAGTAGGGAAAAAGTAGTGGTATTCATACAAGTGATACAGCAAATGAAAATGTTATACCAACAAAACAAAAAACGTTTTTGTTTTAATAAGATGTATCTCTAATTCAATATTTGTCTTGGCTTTCTTCCTGTCAGTTTGAAATTTTTGAATACCCTAAAGTATTTCTCTCCCAAAGGACTTAAATTTGTTATCTTCAATATTCATACCAAACTGTTGCAGAAACAATGTAAAATGAAATAAGGCAAACATTCGCACGTAGCATAATATTAAAATAAAAAATGTTCACCATCTTTCCAGTTAGGTTGCTTTCCCTAATATTTGAAAGTAGGCTCCTATACAATACGATACCATGGATACAAGAATGTTACTGATTGTGTAAATAAAGAATAATATTCATTAATTTGAAAAACTATTCAGGAAATAGCATTTGTTGATATTTTCCATATGATACACATTCATTTACAATAACGCATTTAAAAGTTGATAATTTATTGCATATTCTGAAATAACATTTTAGATGAGAATGTTTATATCAGCAGAGAAAATGTATTACATTATGATATATGTATGCACTTCAACATTAAGATGCCATTGTCTTTGGAAACCATATCTGCATATTGTGAAGTTAACTGTCTTCAGAAGAGATCTTTAAAGATGCTGTCAAACTCTGGGATATCATCATCAGCTCTGTGGAAGAACAAACAATCAGGAGAGATGGAGAAAAAAAGAGAACAAGCAAATGAATAATTGCAATAATATGTCAAAATCTATAATAAGCATACATATTTAATTAATTAATTTATTTGTTTATTTGTTAATTTTTTATTTTATTTGTTTATTTATTTATTTATTTATTTATTTATTTATTTATTTATTTATTTATTTATTTATTTATTTATTTATTTATTTATTTATTTATTTATTTATTTATTTATTTATTTATATAATTTTTTTTTTTTTTTTTTTTTTTTTTTTTGGGGGGGGGGGGGTACAACTGGATACAGGGATTGTTGTACAATTTGAAAGGTTTATATCAACAGATAATGTAAGCCCTAGAAAATATGTTAGGTATATTTTGGGGACTAAATATATATGTTCACACATAAAAATAACATTGCATAATGTGTATCTTTATCTAGCTTTTTTCACGATAGGACTAAATGCGATAACAAGCATTTTGTTGAAAGGGGCATCCATTCGAACATTCTCTAAATAAAGAGGGGAAAAAAAGGAAAAAAAAAAAAAAAAAAAAAAAAAAATCAAATTTGAAACTACTAAAATGCCTCGGCTACAGTAGCAAAATTCCACTTACTCTGGTGATTTGTTGACAAAGAAGCTGCCAAGTCTTGGTCTCTGAGAAGGCTTGGAAAATGATCCATGTTTCTGTGGAAGTAAAATTGTAGTTTATCATTTGTGGACTGCAAAGCCATTACTGATTACTTTCTATGGAACAAACTTGTTTTTTTTTAAACATAATTCTCCCCAAAGTCTTTGAAAAGCATAAAAGCCATGAATGAAAGTGAAGCGATCATCATCAGTAAAAGTCTTTTATTTTTGTAATCTTACACAATGCATGAAAATGAAAGTAGTGAGATTTAGCAAAATTGGAGAACAAACTGTCCACTGACATAACCAGAAGGATAATAAGCTTTTTCCCTAAAGTTATCAGCCTTCTGACTCTCAACAGATAAAACATACTTTAGGATATATAGTGATTGATTGATGTGAATAATCAACATACCTTTTGTAAGTAGTCTTGTTCAACAGCATCTAAACAGGTCATCAGTGATTGCTCATCAGGGCTTGTATTGCTTGCTAGAGGTGCTGTGGGTGGCTTCATAGATGGAGTGGCTGGGTTGAAGTCTAGATTCCTCACAGCCTTGCCATACAGGGGCCTGAGAGGGGATCTTTCGGGTAGCCTTGTTAGACAAGATGAACAAATGATGAGAGAATGGTATGATTTACAGTATATAATGATTTAAGTACAGATTATGTTATTTCTAAATGTGGATTAATAGGGTAATTTTGTCATGACATCCTTTCCAATATAACTTTATCTGAAGCAATAAACATCATTCACTTTCCAACAACCACAATCACAACAAAGGTTCAATGGCTATGTTCTTACCATGACCGATGGCTAAAGGAACACATTCTCACACATGTACCCTTCAAATACCATCAGAGGTTTGAAGTGCACAAGTTATATGTCTAAAACTAAAATAATCAAGACAAATTTGTTTTGTTTTTTGTATTAGAAATTACTGTTTATTACCAATGTTACACTGTTTTAATCAAGACTGACATTCATTAAAATGAAACAGAGAAGTTTAGAAGTTGATATTGATCATACCTTGTTCCAGTCCTGCCATTATGACTTGTAGGTGGGAGGGGTTTGGTCCAAGCATCACTCAGCTGGGGTCTTGGCAGGGACTGATGGACACCACCTCCTGGAGGTCTGTAACCTCCAAGGCTGTTACTGCATGCAGGTCTCACAGGTGGGTGCAGAGGATAACCCCTTCCTCTCAATGGGACGTACTGATCAGCGGCGCTACAGGTATGGCTGTACTCCATGACCGGCAGGGATAGGGTCGCACTGGAGGCAGTGATGGACTCACCAGGTTCCCCTCTGAAGAGCTTCCGCCCAGGTGGCACACTCACATTCGGAACAGACTGCTCCTGCATTGGATGTGGCTGCCTTGAAGGCATACCTCCCCACAGGTACCCTGGTCTCTGCAGAGGTGGTTGGGCGTCACCTTCATAGGGCTTTGATGAAGTGCAGGAGTTGACCTTCACAGTGTCATTGAGGGTTGGGTGAAAGTGACTTTCAAGGTGATCCATGCAGATGATGTCATCCATGTCATCCACATCGTACATATCACTTCCTCCAATGTCAAAACAAGGAAGATCACCTGGGCCCTCATCAAAGCAAAGAGAAACTTGAGGGAGTTCTGTTCATTACGAAACAAATTAAACATATTTTGTACTTTTTCACAGAACATAATTCATTGAGATAGTATGACAGGATTTTTTTATAACATATCTCACCTTATCATTATCCTACTTCTATTTTTTAAATATCAAAATGCATTATGGTCCTTGCTGGACCTTCTTTTGAAGAATCCATCTCTAAAGAAATATTTCTGAAAAAAGTAGCAAAATTGACCAATCTCAGAGATGTACTTATGTAGAAGATAATAAGAAAATTATCTCTCTCCTGCTTTATACAGAAAAGGGCAAATAAATCA
Organism: Strongylocentrotus droebachiensis; assembly: GCA_035222895.1. Classification (NCBI taxonomy): domain Eukaryota; kingdom Metazoa; phylum Echinodermata; class Echinoidea; order Camarodonta; family Strongylocentrotidae; genus Strongylocentrotus; species Strongylocentrotus droebachiensis. Next base: position 56,917 of record JAVYIG010006084.1, read on the forward strand.
AAGCTTCTTCAGTGAATGAAACCTACCATCATCATCATTACCATACACATCACCACCCACACCACTGGGCTGCTCAAACTGGGTTTCCGAGAGCTCTATCTCCCTCTGATGCCTGTAGAAGTCCAAGTGTTCCCACCCCGTAGCCCTCTGAGGCTCCATGGTAGAGGGATTGGGTGTGGTGGTGGTGGTGGTGCGTGGGGTCTTGGTGACAGGTGTATCAGCTGCTTTGTCCATGGCGGGAAGCAAGCTTTTCTTGGGTGTGTAGGCAAACCGATCCAGAGTGGGTAAGGGGGTAGGAGTCGAGTCACTGAACTGTATGACATAGATGGCAAGAAACACAAATAATTAATAGCAAGATATGTGACTTGTGTACTATATATTTTCACTGAACTGTTGGTAGAGATGGGAAAAAACATGTATAGATCCACAATTTGTTTAACTTGTATAGGGTAATTTTCTAAATTATTCCTTCCTCTGCCTACAAGGAGAAAGAGGAAACATAATATGGTTTTCCTAGTAAATAGCATTTGTGCGAGAAAGCTTGTCTGCTTGAAGTTATACTTGTTGACAAGTTGTTCTATATCTCTTCACTCAACTTTAACAATGGAACAACATGTACATGTTATTACCTTCAAGCGCTTGATATTTGGTGTCGTACTTATATCCCGAGCTCTCTGTCTCATCAGGTCCAGGAACCCATCGATACCTCGAGGACCTTTAGGTCTAGATGGTGTGGTGGCAGCGCTCTGTGGGTTGTAGGAGCTGCCGCCAGCTGTAGCCGGTTCTTCATCAGGAGTCTGCAGCCTCTTGGTTGGTGGAGCCCTAGGTCTGGGAGGGGGTCTGATGGGGACACCAAACTTACAGCAGTCATGGGCGCAGGTGTCCTTGTCCAAGCAGCGATGGCTACAGGGCTTGCGGCTTCCATACCCTCCAAAATCTGTCAAAAAATATAAGTTTAACAAAAAGGCTGGGGAAACCCAGTATCATACAGAGAACCCTCTAGAAATATGGAATTCTCTCCCCAGAGATATCTGTGATACTACATTCTTTAACTCTTTTAAATCTAAAATTAAAAAATACTTCATCTGTTTTTAAATAAATAATATTTGCATTTTAATACGTCTTCTATGTTTTGTACACTTTTTTGTTATTGTTATATCTTTTAAAGGCAATTGTTGGGACACGTATCTATCTTTTAACAACAGGGACTGCCTCGACTGAACCTTATGGTTTTATTTGCAGTTTCGCCAATTCATTTCTATTGCTGATTAACTTTGTATAATTCTGGTATATTTGTAGACATGTTTCCATTTCGTGTGTGTGTTCTCTGTTTTCTATATTGTATTTAATCTGTACCTTATGTGTTTTTTATGGATTTGAATTGAAATAAAACTTGAAACTTGAAACCTAATCAGAGTCCTTTGGACCAGGGATATTAATTTGTTGCATTGAAACCTTTTTCTTTCAGGGCTATAATCAATGAATATAAAAGGCGTTGTTATGATCAACAGTTTCATTATGGTTACTTATAGTTTCTGCGAAACCCCTCACCTTGTATACTGTCATCACAGGGTGAAGAAAACTCTGTATTTGTGAACCCTTTTTGAGAATCCATCCTATCTGATTGGCCTAGTAGGTGACACCTGTTCTTGTTTGAAGGGTTTCCAGGCAGACCAGGCACCAATCCCCTCACAGGGGGTTTCTTCTCAACCAGTTGAGGGGGCAGGGCTTCATTTTTTACTGCTGCTCTCAGATGCTTTGGGCCAGAGTAGAATGGAGAGTAGGAGCTCTGCACATCCAGACCAACTATGAATGTTTGAAATAGGTTGTTTTTATAATAATAATAAGAACTAGACATATAATACTTGTTTGGAACAAGTATAGGTGGGCTGGTCAACTAAAATTTGAGACAAAATAGAGCAAAAATAAGCGACATACTGCTTACAAATTCTTAAAAAACAATATCATGTAGATTCATAACGTGAACTAAATTCACCTTCTATAGGCATAACACGCAAATTATGAAGTTTTTGACATGAGGCCTTTAATCAAAATTTTCAATATGATGACGTCATCAAAATGAAAAATGGTTATTACTGCGCTTGTAGAGAATTGTCTTAGCTACAACATATCGAAATTTTGAAGAAAAATGATCAATATTTACAGAGATACAATCAATTTTACATAAATATGCTGACGTCATAATATGCAAAATTCGTATTTTGAGTTCCAAGGTCATTGTGATGATGTCACGATACACTTAATGGCCAAATGAGACATGAAATCATATTTCCGACTCATACTCTATCTAAATATGAAAACAAATTGAGGATCCCGGTACATTTCAAAGAGCTATAACGGATTTTGTATAGGCATGTTTTTGCCCATATATGCTATGTATTAAAAGAGCTCTCGCGCACTGACATTTATCTTGAATTTACGCTCATCTTGTTCATAATGGTCATAAAGAGATAAACATGGTATCAAATTCCTTGAAAAAATATGAGAAATATCATGAAAGAAAAAAAAATGGCGATTCTATGTTTTGTAATGGTGTTACGCGCGAAAACGCGCGCGCATGCTCTTACGCGCGATTTTTTATAAAATGCTTAAAATGACCTGAAACGTATGCAAAATAAATTTGAGACGATTTTGAGCATTTAAAAATTTTGCGCGCGCATTGACGCGCGGACGTACGCGCACGCGCGCGTTTTTTGACCTGAAATTGACTGGACTGATATTGACCTTGATCATAATAAATATGAATGAGAAATACCTTTTGGTTATGAAGATACGATCAAGAGTTTATTTTCAGAAAATTTCACAAAATGGCGCCTAGATGACGTCATCAGTCAAGGTCAAGGTTGAAAACCTTACCGTGTCTTGTCCATATGCCTATACATATGTGTGCTAAATTTCAAGTGATTTGATTTAGACAATTTCAAGTTATCTTGCTAACAAAAAAGTGGCGAGAATTAAGAAAAATAAATAAATAATAAATAATAAATAAATAAATAAAGGCAATTTTAACAAAAATATAAGGTGGTCTGTATTAGATACAGCCCACCTGATAATCTGGAGTTATATAGCACTTGTCTTGATACAAAATACAGTCTCTAAGAGCTTTACAGATATTATAGCCTTGGTCATCTGATTCATTCATGCAGAATGTGCAACTTCTCCACTCCCTGGGGAGTATTCCTACCATATGGTTATAAAGTGAGGGCATTTGGCAATTACTAACAGAAAGGCTTTTGTCATCATACCAGGTCCCCATTTCTCTCCTGGGTATGGAGTGGCGATTATAGATTAATGCCTTGCCAATCGGACATTAGTGCTGTGATAATATATTCACATTAAAACATACCTTCTTGTTTTAATCAGGATACACTTATACTTGTGTAACATGCTATTATACACATACAAAAGTGCACATACGTATGCATTTCAAAGATTTTTCCATTGTACAAAATTGATGAAGTCTTGTCTGGTTTTGAAACTCTTGCAAGTTTTGACAACTACATGTAAAATGACAAAAACAAAAACTAAACATGTTTTAGATCCATCAAATGTCAAATGAAGATTTAAATATTCTCACCAAAGTCTTGACTGATGAGGTTGATGGTGAGCTCCTCTCCTTTCATTGCTCTCTTGACTTCCACTTTACGCATCCACATACCTGACTGAACCAGCTGGGAATCTCTGAAAACAAATGTATATTGATGCTTGATTATGTTACTTGATTATTCTGCTGTTGTGGATAATACTACAGCAAAAGTAGTAATGGTAGCATTTTTTTGAATTTGAAAATATTTGAATGTAACAACATTGTACCAAATCGATAGTACTTACATCGGAAGGTACAAGTACTACAAAATCATAATCATATAGCTTAACTTTATCTTCATGTCATCACAAACATAAATTTGCAATATTCACAAAAACAGGAAAAATGTACAAACACAATTTACATCGATACAAAATAAGTTGATTACGCAACATAACCATGAAGTTTACCAAATGTAGTCGCAGTATTAACAAAAAACGGAAAAACTTACAAGCACAATTTACATATTTTTATTACACAACAAAACCATGAAGTTTACCAGATGTACATGTAGGAATCTAATAGTGGAATATCATATTACCTAAACATGAAAGCTTTTCTTTTATTCGTATTTCAAGTTTTGTTACCTAAAGTGCTATTCACACTTACGCTACTCTCTGCTTGTAGACCACTTTGTTGTCGGCATCTCCAATGAGTAGAATGACCATGTGGTTGGGTTTTGTGGTCTGTTTCTGAGCTACGGCCTCATGGTTCTGGAGACAAACTGTGATATTTAGCTCTGCTCTCACAGGACTGTACTTTGATATCTGATAATGTTGAAAAAGAAATGATACAAAAATATCATAGTGCATAATAATTCTTCCGTAACATATACATACCTCCTGAATTTAGCTATCCCATGTTAACCAGTTACAAAATCTTTGTACATTAATCTTGGGTTGCCAGTAAAGAAAAATGAAATGGCATGCAAGCTTTCTAAGTCATTTCAATTCCAATTCAATCCAAAAGGCCGTTTTCATAATTTGTAAATTCTTCATATATGTTTGTTTGTTTGTAGGTTTTGAAGTGTTTTCACATCTTCAGGAGATAACAAAAGTAAAATGTGCTGAACTTGTGATCATTAAGAAGAGAGATAGCGAGAGAGATAGCGAGAGGGATGCAGGAAGGGAGAGAGAGATAGAGAGAGGGAGGGAGGGAGGGAGGGAGAGAGAGAGAGAGAGAAAGAGAGAAGTGGAGGGGAGATTCTATATTTTGTTTCAATGCACTATTAGTAACAGTGCATAATAGTGAACAACCATTACAATGACTTGTGAAGGTAATGATGCATTTTAACAAATTTACTAAATGATAATAATTATATTCCTATAGAAGACTTACATACATACATGTATAACACTGTTTAACAGGGGAATTGTCAGTGGAGATGGTGAGATGAAATAATCATGGGAAAGGGGGCATTTGAATAATTTGACTGTGTTATGTATACAAGTGTTTCTACGTACAAATACAAACTTATACAACTTAGGCCTTTCCTACCTGTTCAATGGAGACATCGTACTTTGGAAGATGAGAGACAGCCTCTACAATCTGATTCCCAAATGGAGGATGGCGATTTACAATCTGGATAAAAAGAAATCATTGACAATATACATCATCATTTAATATTTTGCATAGACCTTCAAATTCTTCTTCTTCTGCTTCTTCTTTGGGTTAAGTCTGCCTCCTTCACAATTGGATATTCTTGCAGACTGATGAGTGTGTGTGTGTGTCTGCTTACGAGAGCCAGGTGCATGGTGTAATGCTATTAACATGGTGCAAGTAAAACATTCTCAGACTTAGTTGCGGCCTCCGTCAGGCATTGACGGAAGGCATCCACGAATTTGGTACTTTCCAAACTTATTCTTTATACTTTAACATCAGGTTTCACACAAACTCACCAATTCCAGTTCCCTAGGGTTCTTATTCTCAAGCTTCTGGAAGCTATCTAGACCAGCATGGACCAAGGCATTGGACATGGTGGGACCGATCTTCTCCAGCTGTCTGGCTACATATCTGGAGTTCTCCCACAGCTTGGCCTGGATGCACTTGGATGTGAGCAGGGCATTCAGCAAGGCTTTGAATTCCGTTCTGGTCATGAGGTACTCTGTCAGGCCTGGCAAGAATGATAAAAGTGTGGTATGATCAGTGGATACTCGATACTTGACGGAGTAATCCCTTTGGCAGCTCAGTCAGGAAGCTATACTGAGATGGTTGGTGAGTGGAGTAGCTGCAAGGAGTGCCATGAAGTGCGGAAATGGTGTCTGGATATCAATTTTGATCAGTGGATGATGGATATTTCATTTATTTATTCATTTATTTGTTTACCACTTATGGGGTGGAACACCCTGATCAGCTAAAATTTAGTTTTTCATAGATATGATAAACTTGGTTGTGGATGTAGGGCATTAATCAATTTGTTTTGTGCAATACACTGGAATTTGGCAAGTATGGACCATCCAAGAATAATCATATTGAATTACTCAAATGTACATAAAATGTCTGTTTCCTTACATCTGGTGAGCCTCTGGCCTGCCCTGAATATCTTGTAGCAATCCTGATTGAGAGCAAACTCCTGGATAGGAATGGACCCTAAGGTGGCTTGGATCAAGCTGAAGAAGGAAGGGGGGGGAGAGAGAAGAAAAATATATATAAGGAAAGCAATAAACGGAATCAACAGAGAAGGGAAGAGACAGAGGAAGAGAAGATGATATGAGATATGAAATTAAAATGATGTTTCACAAAGAAATAATGCCTTTTCAACATCTCCAGGAATGCTTGGTCTTATGTTACTGAATGAATGGGATTTTGTTTTTAAAGCATAATTTAATATTTTTAAAAAGATAATTTGTTTTTCCTTTTATCTTTTCTCTAAAATGAATATTTTATCTACCAATCTGAACATTTATTGTCTTGATAAACATTCACTGTTGAAAAAAAAGGATGAAAATCTTAGGAAATTAATCAATCATTTGGACTCAACACCACCCACCTACATGTAATTCTGAAAAGGGAGACAATGAATGTTGATTGGATATGTTAAATTTTCGATTAGCTATCTTTCTTTTCTACAAGTCTATGCCACTCAAACTTCTCACTTTTTTGTACTCAGAACAGCACTCACCAGTTGACTTTCATATCATTTGTTTTGCAATTGCCATAGTTGATGTTGTTTTGGTACTTATTCTTGTTCATGAGTATATATACTCGATCTCTAGATCATACTTTTTTTATCACTTTGATGATTGATCTTATATATATAGGCTACATGTTTTGTGACCTCTTGAATCCCAAACACTCTGTCTTACCAGTTGACTTTCATGTCGTTTGTCTTGATCTTGCCACTCATTGGGTAACGGATAGTAACATGGTTCTTATCCTTGTTCATCTTGTTTAGCACCTTCCTCTCATTCACTCGAAGCTGAACATCACTGAATTCCTTGCACTTGGACACAAGTACCATCTATAACAACAAAAGATTAATAAGGTTAGCAAAAAGAGCTGATGTCGTAAAGATCACAAGTTTGGTGAAAATCTTTTGAGTGAGGTACACAATGTGGGTAGTCTTTACGAGGGCTGAGGTATGCTTTCTTAGAGAGATGTATTAGTTCTGTGTTTTATAATTCTTTAGTGGTTATAGTTTTTACAAGAACTTTTAGATCTTTTGAAGAAAGAAATGTTTTGCTTCATGTAAATTTCTCTCTCTCTATCTCTGTGTGTGTGCTGGACATCACAGAATTTTGTACATTTGAAGAGAAGCACGATCTAGAAAAGTTTTACACTCATACAGACAATGCAGTGTTTGTCAATGTCAGGAATATTTACAAACAACTAGTATGACTGCCTTCCACTGCCAAGCAGGTGTTTAGGATCTAGAGCACCTCAATTCATGAAATGGCAAGGAAATTATACTTATTTTGAAATTAGAGACTCACCAAATCTGACACAGTCTCGTTGCCATCCAGTTTGGTGAACTGCTTCATGGTCTCAAAGGCTACACAGTACCTTGCCATCAGTCTGCCTGTCTCTGTTGAATAATAATAATGATATTAACCCTACCACTTCTACTACTACTATTACTATGACTACTACTACTACTGCTACTACTACTACTACTACTACTTCTACTACTACTACTACTACTACTACTGCTTCTACTACTACTACTACTACTACTACTACTACTGCTACTACTTTTCATAAAACACAAAGTGCATAAACTTAAAAATACTTACACACACACAGAGAAAGAAAACATTATCATATGAAGCTTACATTAATTACAAAAAGAGAGGAATATTAAAACAAATTAGAAAAATGTGTTTTTTGGACACTTCTTGAATACAATGAGAGTATAGCAATTCTTAAGTACAAAGGGGGCAAAGAGTTCCCTGTTTGGGGGCAATAGTGTACATCAGTCAGTAGGTTAACATGATGTTACTGATGTAGTATGTGTTTACATATTTGATGTCTTGATGCTTTCTGCATTTATAACCAAGTTTTTGCATTATTTGATTATCATGATATCATACTATACAAAGTACATTTTGCTATTATGATAAAATACCAGACTTTGACAATTGATAAGGCCTAGCTTAAATATTATTCAATTTACAAGGAAACTTTGATAACTACAAAAAGACTAAATTGCACATTTCAGTCAACATTTCTATATATCTTTTACTAGGTATACATGTATATGATCATCTACCAAACAGTTTGATAAGGAGGGAGGTAATCCTGACACATACCAAGAGGCTTTAGTTCTTTACTCTGCTGGTCCATCTGTATGAGATTGATGCTAGCCAGTGATGTCAAGTCTTTGGTGCACAATTCTTGTGGAGAGAGTTGTGGTAAAAAATTGATATTTCTCAAATAATGATACGTGTACATTGCATACAGCAAAAATTGATTAATTAATAAAGAACGAACCACAAAAATAACAGCAGCAACACAACAACAAAAAGACAACAACAAGAACAAGAAAGAAAATCAACAACAACAAAAATTTAAACAACTTTATCATTTTGTTTTCATCATCATCTAGTGCCGTCCCTTCGGAAGGGGTTGGCGGCTATGAACCTCCATCGCTTTCTGTCATGTACCCTTATTCTAACCTTTCCGTAGTTAAGACCAGTCCATTTCTTGACATCATCAAACCAAGTGAATCACTGTCTACCCCTTTCTAATTTGCCCTCTACCAATCCTTCCAGCAAGATCTTCTACAATCCTCCTCCTCTCATCACATGATCAACATACACTTGACCAACATACATTTTTTTTTGCTACCTTTCAACCGTTTGTCCAGCTCCATCTGAGTGAATCCCTTTGGTAGGCCGTAGTGGGTCGGATTCTTCTGGACGCGGATGTAGAGGAAGGTAGACTTGAGCCACTCCAGGGCAATGTCCATGTTGTCTATGGTGTGCAGAACTATCTCAGCATTCAGGTGCTCTATCAGATGGTTGTGAAGACTGGAGAGAGAGAGAGAGAGAGAGAGAAGGAGGGAGGGGAGGAAGAGATAGAAAGAGGGAGAGAGAGAGATAATGCAAACATGTTTGGTTATTTCTTCAGGAAAATGAAAACCACATATCGGTAAAAGAGTGTTATTTTTGTATTTGTTCTACATTATGCAAATGAAAACAACATAGATTTTCTAACTGAACTAAGCATATTTACCTGCTCTCTATTTCCTCGGTTCCAGCCAGAAGATTGTCATATTTTCCCTGTGCATAACAACAAGTTATACAAGACAGCATGAATAACAAGCCAATTAAGGATTATGATTTATAATAATAATAATGATACAAAAACTTTATATAGAGCTTGTGACATAAAACTTTCAAAGCGCTGTACACAAATCAAGATTATAGATAATAATAATAATAATATGGTTATTTATATAGCGCCGTGATCCGTCAGGTTCTGATGCTCATGGCGCTTTACACATATTATCCTGGTCGTAGCCGAGCTGCCAAAGTAATTAGCGCTCAAGCATATCAGGTACCCATTTACACCTGGGTGGAGAGTGGCAAATGTAGATCAATGTCTTGCCAAAGAACATTAGATTTATAGAGAAAATATTTTATTAAAGTTTTTCAAGTTATAACATGTTGTCTGTATTATATGTAGTAAATGTACATTAGTACACAAATGTCTGTCTGTCTGTCAGTCTTTGTGTATATTGTTTATGGACACAGTGTTTCATAACCTGTTTGATATTTGCAGTAATCATAATGATTATCTTAAAAGGAAACAACTCCTGGTTTAATACGACCTTTGTCTTGTGTTTGGTCATGATGACTGCGGTGGCGGATGTATCAAACTGCGGTCTGCCGGCCCTGCCTATCATCTGAAGGATCTGTGTCTCACTGTACTCTCTGTACATCCCACCAGCATAGTGTTGTGTGGACTTGACAACCACGAGGTGGGCAGGGAGGTTCACCCCCATGGCTAGGGTACTGGTAGACACTAATTATAAATTACAAATATATTATATTCAGCTTAGGGAGCAGGGAGAAAGTGGAAAATGTACAAAAAGTGCTGAGGGATTTCCTCATGTATGAAATTAAATTGATAGCCGTTATGAGGAAGTGAGTAGAAAGGTACGTGACTTGGTTCTAGAAAATTTCATAAAATGACTTGCAGGAAAAGGTGGAATCATAAAAATACTTTAAATTTTAAGTCCTTCTGTACAAGATCAAAATTTAAGTCCTTCTGTACAGATCAAACTGATAGCAACTTTGAAGCGACAAAAGACTAGAATACAAGAAACCACCAAAAAGAGCTTTGGAGAAATGAGGAGTTGAGAAAAGAAAAAAAAAAAAAAAAAAAAAAAAAAATCATATTTTTGGAGGCCATTTTTAAAGATCTCTTTAAAGCACTGGGGATTTTACTTTTATCATTAGAAGGCATAACCTGATCACTTGGTTAGGACTTCAATGAAATACTAATCCACTCGTTGAACATACAAGTATACAGGTATAAATGACCCTTTGAGATGAATCATGCACTTATTGATCTACTGCAGATATGAACATATTAGCATGTAAAGGCAAAGAGTGTTTTCTGCCATTTTGAAAATGAATGAAAAACCACTTCTACATCTTGAAGGCTATTGTTGATTTGAAAATTAACAATGCTAAATGTACCTATTCTTTGTGAATAACAAAAATAAACTTATTCGCACAGTGATGGTGACACATTGCCTTTAAGAACATTATTAAGCCAATGGGAATGAATGAATACAGCAGTTAACAGGTTACGAAATATTCTTGCAATTCATCAATATATCTCCAAAAGTGTTCAACCAAGATTAAATGAGTAAATAAACACGCTGTTCCGCCCATCTATCAAACCCTATCCTGAGTGTGCACAGTGGGCCACAGCTGTGTTACAACAGGTATTTACCATGGTAAAGGACAAAGAGATACTTACTGAGTACAGGGAGATCCCCTTGCAGGAACATCTCTTCAATGGCCTTCCTGTCTTGTAGGTCCAGACCAGCATGGTGATAGCCGACTCCATTCATGACCAGATCTATGCAAGTACAACATTGTTGCAATGATATGATTTCTCACTATACTTCAATGTTTATCAAAATCTTCAATACTGATAATCCCCTTTCAACACTTTTCATGAAAGCCTTCATTATTCCATTGCCATTAAATATTCAAGTTTATAGATTTATCCATGAATTGTATTTGCACATGCCCATTTCATATTTCTCAGTTTAAATCTCTGGCAGATGCCTGGCAGGTTTCTGGTGTTATTTATGGTAAAGGTGAAGAAAGTTTCCAAGTTTCATATTCTATTTATTTATAATTGGAAGAATACCATAGTACTTTTTTCTATGAAAGGGATTTTGTCTTGGTTGAAAATGTGGCAAGAAAATAGTATACAACGTTGGACCAAAATCTGATGCCACCTCTTCATTTTTTCCATGTACCAATATCTCTGCTCAATGTTTTTCATTGTCCTAAATCATAATAAACAACTTCCTGTTTACAAAATAATCAATCACTTTAACTCCAAGACAAATTATTAACAGTAAAATTACATAGGCCCCATTTTACAAAACTTGTCATCAGTGACAAATGACAGTTTTTGTGATAAGCTGGTGAAATCCTTGCTTCTGATTGGGTATCAGCAGATTCATTTGTCATTGAAAAAAGGCTTTGTGAAATTGGTCCCAGTATGTGTGTGTAGCATCATCTTTGATTTGACCTTTGACCCACCTCTGAGTTTAGAATCCCTGATCCTATTGTTGTACATCTGCAGCCTCTGTCTGCACTGTGCGTTCAGGATGAACCTGGCTTCTTTCACCAGGATAGAAGCAGCCTGCTCTACAGCTTTCCTAGTAGAACAGAACTGAAGGAAATAAATGGAAAATTAGCATGGTTAGCTGCTCTAGGAAAAAGATTTGTAATGGTTAAAAAATAGCACTTTGCACATAAAGATTATTGTATTATCAATAGTAGGTGTAGTGGTGGTGGTGTTGGTTGTAGTAGTAGTAGCAGAAGCAGCAGCAGCAGCAGCAGCAGCAGCAGTAGTAGTAGTAGTAGTAGTAGTAGTAGTAGTCTTAGTAGTAGTAGTAGTAGTAGTAGTAGTAGGAGCAGCGGCAGCAGCAGTAGTAGTAGTAGTAGTAGCAGTAGTAGTAGTAGTAGTAGTGATGTAATATATTTGACTTGCCTATATAACTCAACAATGGATAATTTCATCAAAGCCCTCTCTACCCCCACAGGAGCTCCATTTAACGTTCTGTCTGGCCTTTTATAAAAGAGATGAAAAACATATAGTCCAACTTGCTTCAGCGAATTCCTGTATAGAATGACCACCTGTCTATACAGACCACATTTTTTTGTTTCCCTTGAATTTCTTCAAAGCCCAGTATTATTATGTCAAACAGGTACTATTGACCAAAGGGTGAATCCTGTACATAAAGACCACCTGCCTAAAAAGACCGCTATTCATGTTTCACTTGAGCTGTCTTTATATACTACAGATGTAGCATAAGTGAGCACATTTTTTCTCATTATCTTACCACAAGAGTAGGTTTGTTTTCTGAGTAGGTCTGGACGACTCCACTTAGCTTGTAGTTGAGGGAGAGATCAAACTTGAACTCTGAGAAGTTATCAGAGCAGGGGTAGCCTATCACAACCTTACGAAGCGTCACTGGCCTGTGGCTGTCGTCAAATCTACAAAGGCAACAAAAAAACAACACAACAACAACCAACAACCGTGTGTACATATAAACCAAAATATATATATATCTTAGATCTTTGAGGTTATATACTTTTCTACCATTTTACAAAATGTTTTTTTAAAGGGAAATTGTTTTGTTGTTGTTAATCTTAAAATATATTTATTGCAATCAAAGAAAGGAAAACTGCATGTTTTGAAATGAAAATGCATCAACACGTATACCTATAATTGCAATTTAACTCATGATGGAATAAGCTTAAACTAAATTTCTTCTGTTTTTGGAGTGAGTGTGTGTGTGGGGGGGGGGGGTCGTATGAGCAGTGTACAATTACCATCCATGCTTAGATGGCACATATTCATTACATATCTAAATAGCTAAAAGGTACATCATGTACGTGTAGCACAGTGTAAAAGTTTCAGTTTCTGTACTCACTTGTGATAGACAGCAGTTTGGTCACCAAATCCAAGCCATTCAGCAATCTGCATGAAGACAAGAAAATACATACTTTTAACTGCAATATGGAGAGAAAAGTCATTAACAAAATATTTTAAAATGCCTGAAGACTTGAAATCTCTCTCTCTCTCTCTCTCTCTAACCTTCCAAAAACTTCTATTACACCACATCTTTTAATAAATGACATACACACATAATTTGTATCTTGTATACCAGTATTATATATTCATGTATTTCTTTGCAAGAAATATAGGACTTTAGAACACATACAGAACTAATGTATTCACACCATAGAAATGATACAATTTCTTGCATTTTCCATAAATATTGGTGCTTATCTCCTAATTTCTATGAAATCTTCTATATTCAAGCCATATGTACGTGCATCCTGAAGGTTATTGTGAAAATATTGTTTATGAGAGTTAAGAAAAGAAATACTTATAATGTTGATATCAAAAGAGGGCAGTATACAGCCTCTCTGGTAATAAATTACTCTTACACTACACATGAGCTGTGTGAACTATCTTTTGTTTGTGACACTTAAATACCACTAAAATGATATTAAAACAGTTATCATGATATTCTCTTTGTAATCACATCTTTGATGTTGGGTATGGTAGCAGAGACTGCAAGGAAGCGTAGCCCTGAGCCACTGCTCTGTTCCTGTGTACTGGAGGAGGAGGAGGTGGTGCGTTGGTCTGGTAGAGCGGCCTGGACGGTCTTCATCCTACTGATGACGGCCTCTACAGTGGCTCCTCGGGTCTCTTCATTCAGAGAATGAACCTAAGACAGGGATGATAGGGAGTATAAAATAAAGAGATTCATCATCTATTGAGCTATTGTCACATATAGACACATGGTGTAATACAACTGGGCCTTGTTTCATGAAACTTTTTATCAATAAAAAGTTACAATAACTGTTATGGGCTACAGAAATCCTTGCATTTGATTGGCTGAGAGCATATTTGTCAAAGAATCTTAGAATTTGTGATTGATAACAAATTTTATGAAACAGGGTCCTGGTCCAAAAATACTCATATTTCCTGCCATCTATATAAAAAAAAATATATATATGAACAAAACATCGAAAACAACTTATGCCTACTACAGTGTATAATTGATACTATACATCAATTTAGGAATAGTGTAAGACTGTATTACCCTTGATGCCACCATATTGCCTTCATTTTCTACTTATGCAATATGAATATTCTTAGATATCATAGTCTCATTTTCCCCTAGGATAATCAATCTTATCTTATTATTTGATCATTTAAATGATTGACTAAAGAATTATTATTTAACCTCCTTTTTGTTTGCATTTCATTCTGAGAACACATTTGATATTCATGTACAATGTTGACATATATCTTAGGTATTATATTACTGGTATGAAATAACAATTGCAAAAAAAAACATTTGACTTTTATTTAAAAAGCAAACTACTTACTTCATCAATGAGGAAGAGTTTAACAAGTTGAACCAAAGAATGGTTGTCTCTCCATTTCCTTGTCATGCTATCCCATTTCTCCTAAAAAGTCAATGCATATCCAATTATAAACCAATCAGTGTGGGGTATGAAAAGCAATATAAAAGCCAGCTGCTGGGTTTAAAAGTAAAGACTATCAAACGAAACAAATAAATCAGATAAACATTTCACGCAAAAGATGGAGAGATATGCATACAGTTGCAGTGCTGATGCCCATGTGCTGTGTTATCAAGTACCGTAGTATTGCTGAGTAATCCCATGGGTAGCTAGATCACTTATTTTAAGTCTTTGTTATCTTGTTCAGAAAAGAAAGTAATTAAAATATACAACCTCCTCCAAACGAAAGGAAAGAGACGAAATGTAGATGGGAAAAGTATTTTCTTTAAATAGAAAATTAAAAAAAAATAAAATAGAAAGACAAACAGGAGTCGTGAAGATGATATTGACGGCCTGTAGCTGGTAGAAGTCTTCAATATCAGTATCTCCTGTCAGCTCCTGGCATTTCAGACCCAATGGTTCAAACTTCTCCTTCCATTCATCACAGCGCTGACTGCATAAGACTTTGATAGGAGCCACTGGAGTAGATTGGAGGAGAAATTGAAGACAAAAAAAAGAGATGAACAATAAAGAAATATGAATAGGAATATCTCATGTAGAGTGAGAAAACAAGAGAGGGAGAGATAGATAGATATAGATAGAGAGATAGAGAGGGAGACAGAGAGAGACAGAGACAGAGAGAGACAGAGAGAGAGAGAGGTTGAGAGGAAGAAAGATGAAGAGATAGGGAGTGAATGATGACAGAGAAAAAATAGAGATAAACAACAATGATATTAATAGGAACTCTGAAAAATAATCAGATTGAGGATATGGAAATTAAAACAAAATAAATCATGATGACAATTATCCAACTTATAACAATACACAAGGTCAGTTATGAAAATAGATGTTAAATGATAATGATAATAATAATAATAATGACTGGATGCCCCTCTATCTACATTTGTATACAGAAGTATCTGTACTATTCATTCTTACTTTCCCTTTGGTACCAATTTTTCCTTCTCTTTTCTTTTTTTTTTTCATTGTCCTATCTCTCAGGCTGGGCAATTAAATATATTTTCAAACACGTGATCAATGAACAACATGAATTAGGTGATTAGGTGTTTAACTGACGTTTGATCTTTGGTTACTTACTGTATACCACTTTAGTCCTATTATCATAACCTCCCTGCGAGATCAATAGTCTGAGAATGGCAAGCTCAAACAGAACCGTCTTTCCTGATCCAGTCGGAGCACTTACAACCAGGGGTTTATCCGTATACAGGATCTAAAATTAATATTTTAAATGGAAAAAGACCAAAGGTAATCTTTTCTTACAGAGAAAACAAATTAGTAATGATATTTTCATCTCTATTACATTTGTTTTTAAAGAAAAGGAAACAGAAGTGAAAATAAAGGAATTTAGAATTCCCAGTGTAATTATATAGTGGTGAAAATTATCACTGTATTTCATTATCCATATCAAATATAGTAAACTGATGTTTTTATAACTAGTATTATTTTTCTATTTATCAATTATTATATAAACTTTGTTGATTTATCTGTTGAACTTCAAGCCAGGAATTTAAAAAAAAAATCAAATCTAAAATATCTCAAATTCAAAGTGTACAATTAGAAAATAAACAAAGCTTACACAGCAGTTATTTGTCCATGTCATAATTGTTCTAGACCTAATCTAGCTAATTCATATTCTCAAAAAGATTACTAGTACAGTATATTACTCCAAAACTATTAATAAGAGAGGTTTGCATAATTGCAAAAATGGCTTACATCATCCAGCACTTGTGATTGCACAAAGTTGAAATATGGGAATGGGAAGATTGATCTGTACTGGTCAGCTGAAAGAGTTTGACATCAAGGAAATAGTATTGGAGAAAAGTGAATCATGATTTATGCAATTACTCATGAGAATTCTAAAATAGTGACACTATCAATCCTCCGACCTATCTCTATCCAATATCTCAATTTGTTGTCATTTGAAATCGAGAGAAGATAGAAACAATTTTTTAACATTCTTATGACCTAAGAAAGGTCAATTCAAATTGCAAGAGTATCATAAGTAATATTGAAAACATGTCTCAAATATTGCTTTGTATTCTTTAAGGCTACTTCAACATTTGTGAGGCTATGATTTTCTTTTAAGGCTTTCATCCAATATGTCAGCATCTGTCAATTAACTCTTTGATTATCAAAAGGATACGTATTTCTTCAATAGAACGCAGACACTTGGCCCCTCTCTTTGTCCCTCCTGGGGTTGATGAGGCTGAGAAATAGAGAGACAAAAAACAAAATTTACTATATGTATTCTTTTTAAAAGTTAATCATATATTCACTATGAAGACATTAATGTGGAAAGTTGTTCTATTTTTTTGTAAGATATAGTATAGATAAAAAGAAATTTGCATCTTTTACTTTTCAAGCATTTCCGGTGAGATTTTTGCACAGATAAATCACTAAGACTTCAGCACACACAAAAGTCAACATATCACCAATTACAGCAAATCTAGTCATGTTACCGATCTTTTTAAAAATAATATGACCTTCTCTTTCAAGTACCTGGAATATGGATGGAAGCTGGGAAGTCATCATCTTGACTATGCCTTAGCTGTGGTGGAATTGGCATCTGCACATGAACTTTTCTAGCTGGCTGGCTAGGGTAAGGTTGCTCATCTAAAGCATGTCCTTTCTCTCGAGGGGCTTGCAGGCTTTGAGAGTCAACGGTGTCATTGAACAAGTCCTCTTGCGATGATACCAGGGATAGCTGGCTTTGTGCTTGGCTTGGCTGGCTGGCTCGCCTGCGTTGCACTGGAGGCACAAACCGAACTCTTGGCCTAGAAAGTATAGGACATGAAGAGTTGAAGATACAAAATCATAGGAATATTCATTCAAACAATATTTTTAATTAACAATGTCTACATGCCATATTCTGTATTTCAGAGATCAGGAGAATTTAAAGCCTTTAGTGAGACATAAATTTCCCCATTAGTCATCTTTTTTTTGTAATCAGTTAGTAAAATGGGAGTTTGTTGGTTTCTGTGATATATGATATTTGACACAAACTCATAGATATTACAAAATGATTTTGCAATACAGGAAATGTTAATAGCAAATGCGGTCATTATTGAGATTTTCATTAAATTGTGTTTATTTGGTGTTCCAGAAAGTATGAACCAACTGAATGATATGCCAATGCCATGTCATCGAATTTACTGAACAGTGACAGCTTATTTTCCTTTTATGTAGAAAATCTTTCTGCGAGTCTAATGATTTCGATATGAAGTAAGACATGTACTTAAATGTGTTACATTCATGCTAACATCTTTTTAAAATTACAAACTAGTACAACAAATATTAAACTACAAAGCTGAGGGGTGTGTACGGGACATTTTTTTCTTCTTGAATGAACATAAATTTCTTTAATTAATTGCAAAATAGTTTCCAACATAAAAAATCTTACCTTGGTTGAAGACCTGCAGATCTTGATTTTAAGATTCCATGGCCTGAAAGACAATTGTGAATAAAAAGGGCAAAAATAAATAAAATAAGATCTATGTGTAATTCCATTATAGTCTATAAAAAGATAACATGCATGGTGATGGGCACAAAAGACTGATCCTTCATTACTTAATCATGTACATGTATGCATGTGAATGTAAACAAGAATATCTGAACAAAATATTTAAATTTAAAAAAAATAGAGGAATTCTGCAAAAAAATTTTGACTGGGCATTCAAGTAACTTTTTCTAGCATCAGAACACATTTCTACATAGTATAGGCCTGTAAAATCTCTTTTGCTGATACTAACGTTTGAACAAATTATCCCTGACCATAATTGTAAATTTTGGCCAAAAAGTGGACTAAATGACCAATAATATCGTGAGAAGGGTCTATAAGAATATTTTTGGAATCAGCACAATTTTACCCCAGGTAAGCTATCAATACCTTCCCCACCAAAAATTCTTAATAAATCCCCCTAAATCCTTGGGTAAATAACAATACCACAGCTGATATTTTTGTTGACTATTTCCCATAATGCATCACATGAAACAGACCAAGCATTGGTGTTGCTAGATGGTGCTGTGAATTTTTTAATCCACCGTATTAAGATCCATCAGTACATGTATTTCTCTTTTTCCATCTAAATTTGAGATAATAAAAAGTAATTTGAATTGACCTTTGCTCGGTGAGTTGCCGAGTGCCTGAGATACTGAAAATGAGTCCAAGTCATCGGTGAAAACTTGTGACAGCAAAATATCATCAAGCAAGGGTGGAGCAGGGATATGACTCAGGTCTGAAAATGGCCTCCTACAACAGAAGTGAAGATTGGATTTGTTTTTTTTTAGGCTTGAAAAATTGTACTCTGTTATTCATGGCCTGTGCGTACAAGTACAAACTGGGGGAGGGTGTAACCCCCATGCAATAATTGGGAAAAAAGTTACAATTTTGGGCAAAAAGGTAAATAAAAGTTAAAGAAAAAAGAAAATAAAGCAGCACTGAAATAATGACTGCAGAGAATCCTTCATTTTGTTGTTTTGATAAGCCTTATAATAATAATAGACTCTAGATCTAGACTAGAATCTATAGATCTAGACTTTACTTCGATCTAGACCTATACAATTATTAACAATTAGGCCTAGACTCTAGACTACATTTAATATTCAACCTGGCTGCAGGCCTAACAACATTAGTAACATGCTTTTGACAGTTTGTTTTTATATTTTTACCTCTGACATTTTTACCTGGCACCGTTAGACCCCTATTGAGTATTGATTCCACAGGGTCTATTTAAAAAAAAGATTCTTACCACATCTTTAGACTTTTTTTTTTAGCCTTGACCTGTCCTTGTCTTCTGTTTTGGCCATGTACTTTTTGGATGTAATCTACTGACGCAGTGACAGTTAGACCATTCAAAATTGTTGTATTGTAGCAGTAGGTCTAGGTCTATATCTAACTTTTATATGCCTAGACTGGCTAGAGTCGAGGCTTGACGAGGCCGGCTGGCCAGGGGCAGGGCTGGAGATTTACGTTGTTGTGACTAGTGTCCGAGAATAAGACTTCTTGCATTCATCATGTTCATCGAGAGCTGTGTCAATGGCAATGCCAATGCCAATGGTAATGTCATGGGGATGCGCTGTCACTTGTGTCTCTGTCAGTTTAGATTAAGTTAGAAACTTAGATCTAGAAAGGTCTACTCTAGTCTTCTAGAGTAAGGCTAGGCCTCTGCAGAATCTACCATAGTCACTCATACTCATACTCATAGTCTGTTCAGCTTATCTTTGGCTTGACTTGGGTCCATTTGGCTTGGCCTTTGCCGCTTCTGCATTTGCATCTTGGTCATGATTTTGATGTTGGCTAGTTCAAAATTCCCATCCTGTGTAGACTGTGGAGTGTGTAGTGTGCCGAAATTGCACGACTCAAAAGTCTCAATATCAAAATCAAAGGGGCACAGCAACAGTACAAATTCAGGCACAGTAGGCTACTGACCCTAGATCTCTAATCCCACGACCAAATAGTATAGACTCTAGTGAATTAGTTGTAGCTAAGTAAGTGTGATGTGGCCACTGTACTCCTGTAATAAAGAAGAATTTTAGTCGACTATTATAGATCTCGTTCTCGATATCTAGCCCTAACTTAGCTCTATCATATAAGTCGTATGCATGCGATCAGCTGGTCGCATCATTTGCAGACGTGATTCGCAGAAAGTTTTGATGATTAGAAGTTTGATCCATTCACATCAGTAGGTGATAAATTCCTACGATCGTTCAAAGAATGTATTAATTTTCTGAAAAGATTATCAATTGGAGGTAACAGAATTCCATATTAGAATATAGCAAGCAATTATGTGAGTATTATGATACAAAGTAAAATTTCAAATGATACAGATTTTTGTGAACGTGAACGTTCCTCCTGCCTGAGAGACTTTCAATGTTGGTACACCCCTATAGCACTTTTGGATTATGCCGATGCCTGACCGGGGAAATTGAAAACGAAAAGCACAGAAATTATGGAGAAATTCTTTAAAAAGCAAGTATAGCTTAGCCGTAATAGATTAAATTCTAAATCTTATCAGTAGTGTGTGCACATTCATGATGAATTAAGTATGAATTCTCCAAGGAATACGAGAGCTGGACTAGATTAAAAATGCGGGACTTTGTCATTTCGGTCCCTTGTGCTTATTTCCGTGTTATGTTTTGAAAGGGTTGCACGGCGCGGTGCACCGCAGTGATCGTTACGTGAGTGTGTGAAAAACGTTTCGGTTAGATTGTTTGCATTGTATAAGTGCTCATACTAAGGTCACACATCTCATGTCTTATTAGCCTGATGGAGTTTGAATACAAAATTAAGATACTATCCATAGTCAGCGCATAGCTAGGATTTAATTTATTATAGGGGGGGGGGGGCGGTACTCCGGTAGTACTAGATCTAGATAGTAGACCTAGTACTAGTACCGTCTACTACTAGATCTAGTACTATTTAGTAGTAGGTCATCATCATCTAGAGTAAGGAGCCGGTTTTCGGCCACTTAAGAAAAAATCCTATTTTTTGGACTCTTTACTTCCTATTTATTATCATTTCTTGTTCAAATCATGAAGCAAATATTATTATTATTTAAACAAAAAAAGAATCCCAGAAAAAAAATCACGAATTGCCATTACAATATTCATTTCAATTTTCACTGTTTTGGAGCCAGTTATCGACCTAGCGATTCAGTTTAAGACCGCATGTACTAGCCTTAAGGGCTCTCTCGAAATGTTTTTTTAATGATAGTATTCGAGAGAGCCTTAACTGGCTCCCATACCCCTGCACGGAGAGGTATGTAAACAACATCAAAAATGTGTCCAAAATCACACTTTCCCGCACCCACCCAGTGGCTTTGATAAATTGTGTGGGACTTGTGATCGTAATTAATCCCAGAATATCATAATCAGAGGTAAAAATAAAAAATTAAAAGCAATTTTCTTACCAGACCGATCAGCTTAGCTTCCTTTTCACGTGTACCGTGGGAATTTACGATCTCTACACAATGGTGATGACCTCTGACTGGCACTTCCGTAATTGTGGGTAAATTGTGCTGCTTCCGTATAATGCGCTGTATGAGTGTTATTCAGCGCATTATACGGAAGCAGCACATTTACGTTTCCGCGCTGATCTATAGCACAAGCGGGCGGAGCAGGTATCCCACGCCGGAGCTCCCGGGTGCTCGCCTGGTCAAAGACTAGCACTTCGGTGATCGGGAAGTTGGAATCTGAATTAGACAGACATATCGTGTGTGCGTTGCGGGTACCAGCTGCATTGATTTAATACATGCGATGAGATACTTTTGAGCTAGCGACTAACACAAAATCTGAAAAATCCTTGAAATAAAGCTCATTTTATGGTACCCATATTTCTTACATACACGCGTAAGAAACTCAATTTTCCAGATTTGGGTAGCGGGACCGCCGATTACATCGCTAAAATGTGATATTTTAGGATATATTTTCCATTGCAAATGTGGTTCTTCAGTGACTGGAGCTGGTCGTTTACCCCCTCCTTTTACTCTAGTACTACTAGACCCTAGTACTAGTGAGCATGCAAAGCGTGCAAAATCACTGAGTTACTGACTTACAGAGGTCAGAGCGTGCACCTAGGGCAGTGGGGGGGGGGGGGGGGTGGGTGCAGGAAGGGGGAGGTTCTCCCTCCCTCGCAAAGTTTGATTAAATTATTAGAAAAAGAAGACGATTTGTTGTAGGCTTGAGTCGGTACGGTCAACACCGGGACCCGACCGTTGCCGTCGGGTCCCGGTTTCGTTTTTTGAGAACCGACGCTCCGAAAAAAATAAAGAAATATGTAAGAAATTGCAGTTTTGCACACCACTAAAATCAATCCACCTTAAAACTTAAGTATTTAATTGTTGCCAATCATATTCTAGCTCATCCTGAATCAATCCGAAGTGCTGATATAAATTGCAAAGCAGTTCGCCCCATGGGGTTGTTGTTGCCAGCTGCTAGCCAGCTACTGTACTGGCCGGGTCTCGCGGCAGAATTAATAAATCAGGTTGAAAGAAACATTAATGTTTGAATAATAAAACGGCTCTCTAAAAAGTGCTTCTTTACAACATACCGATCAAATAATTTTTAAAAGACAAAATAGATATTTTTTCTTTGATTTTGAACACCGCATGCTTCTTTTAAAGGCTGAAAATTACTTGGTAATCACAAGAAGTTTCGGTACGGATAGCTGTTGCAAGGCAAGTTCAGACTAGTCTCGGAAAAATGCGCAGTGCTCCTCGTCGTTAGCTGTAATGCATGCCAGAACGAACCCAAACAAAGACGTGATCGTAACGAGTAAAAATCATTAAAATTAACTACGAGAGCACAATTAGAAAGACAACTACTCAAAATTATCGTACGCAGATACATAACTTGGAGGAAGAATACAATAGTTGTCCAAGAAAAGCCACAGAAATAGTGATATTTAAGGAGTTACTATAGGTACAATCATTATCGGAATGCGCCTGCTGCTCGCGTGTGTAAATTGAACACGAGGCTAGATCAAAAACAAATACCGCCCTCTACGATAAAAAGCAGTATAACGAAGGATTCGAGTATTTGTAGCAGGCCCCTTGCGATGAAAGTGTACCCGGTTACTCCTCGATTATCACAATTTCTGTGGCATTTCTTGAGCGATTATTGAATTCTTTGTCCAAGTTATGTATCTGATTATGATAATTTTGAGCAGTAGTTGTCTTTCCAATTGAGCTCTCGTAGTTTTTAATGATTTTTTCTCGTTACGATCACGTCTTTGTTTGGGTTCGTTCTGGCACGCATTACAGCTAACGACGAGCACTGCGCATTTTTCCGAGACTAGTCTGAACTTGCCTTGCAACAGCTATATCCGTATCGAAACTTCTTGTGATTACCAAGTAATTTTCAGCTTTTAAAAAAAGCATGCGATGCTTAAAATAAGAGATAAATATTTATTTGTCTTTAACAAATTATTTGATCGGTATGTTGTAAAGAAGAATTTTTTAGAAAGCCATTTTATTATTCTAACATTCATATTTTTTGACCCGATTTATTCAACCTGCATGAATCAAAATGGCGGCTCGAATGTTGTCTTTATATTTTTGCTCGAGTTTTTTTACTTTGAGAGGCACGATAATGGCACTTAACATCGCCAATCATGGATGAAAATAATGTCAAATGGAAGAAAATACCAATCTGTGCCGAGGTATGCATGTGTTGATTTATTTGACTTATAAAAAAAGGTCACTTTTAAGGGACATACTGATGATATGCGCTTTTTATAGAGGCAAGTGACAAATCCTGCGAGCAGATTTCGGGACACCGGGTCCCGATCGGTGCAAGGCCGTCGGGACCCGGTTTATGAAAATCCCGACATGACTCAGGCCTAATTTGTTGCACAGTTCTCGCCTCTTGTTAATCCTTGTCTGAATTCAGTTTCCAAATCAGAAGAGGAAGAAGAGAAAAAGGAAGGAGGACAAAAAGAGGAAGAGGAGAAGTTCTAAGTAGAGACAACTAGAGTCTACAACTAGACTAGTGACTTGAGCAATTTTCAGATACACCATATTGTTTTCTAGATGAGACTGTGTAATACGTTTGGGCCACACATGCAGTTGGGCCTGGCAACTTCAGCCATGAATTTAGGATGCGGTGTAGGGTGATCAAATATTTAACTTCATTATCAATAACAATTCATTGTAGATCTATTACTTTTCAAAATCAAGGTGACTGAGATATTTCATAAACTGATATTTTCTTATTATTTTCATATTAATGAGCTGTGATTTATATACATGTAGATGTAGAATTATCATAATTTTCTTAATTGACATTATTTTTGGTTTAAAAACAAATCTTTATGCAGATAAAAATGTCATGATGCAAGTATGAGACGTTCTGCTGCGCCGTCCCAACAGGGCCTGGCCCCTAAGAGACCTAGGTTCAACCCTCCATTTCGTTCCAGCAACCCTGTTCCCCTCGGCACATTATCAAGTCAACAAGTGACCACTTCTGGCGCTCAAAGTTTACCTAGAACTCTACAACCAGCATCAAGTGACAATGATGAATGCTTAGCTACCACCATAGGAATTAAGGGGACATCAGTTGATAGAGAACTGGTACAGGCAGCGGTAAACTCTGTACAACCGGGTGATGATGGAGAAAAGAATGACCATCAAGCATCAAGAAACCATGGTGAAAATACTCCAGGCAGGACCAGTATTAAACTAAAATCAGAGAATAATTCAGGCAAGGCTAGTGTTATACTAGAATCTGATGCAAAAGATACAGGAGAAAGTCAACCACAAGGTCATACTGAAAGTCAGCAGCTTGCTGGAGCAGATGTTAGGCATACAACACAAGAGGTACATGGGTCAACTCATGTTGATGGAGAGGGTTCTGCTGGAGCCAGACCCCAGCATCTCCAACTTAAGAAGAGCGGGATGCAGAGAAAACCGTTCACGATAAAGCAGCTCACACCAACTGTCAAGCCACCAACTGGAGAGGCAGAAGACGATGGACCAAAGCGCCATTATTATAGTGTCATGTGGTAAGGGCTAAACTCAGAAAGTAAAGTTTTACCTGAGTGCAATTTTTAACTCATTCAGTGTGAGATGCTATTTTTTATAACATGCTCATCACTGGGTATAAATCATAGGAAGTTCTCTGATTTGATATCATCAAATTTATGTTTTAAAAAATAATTTGTTGGGGGGGGGGGGGGGGATCCAAATGAATTATCATATTCTTTCTGTTTTGTTAAAGATAAAGACTGCCTGATCCAAATAATAGTTAGGCAAGGCTCTTCTAGTCTCACCTACAATACATGTATGTACTGTATTTCAGTGCCCAGTTTTTGATTTTGTTATTTTCTTTCAGGATTTTCTTTTGTCTGTCAGTTACAAACATTCTTTAAAAAAAAAAAAATCTTACATTATATCTGATAAATCAATGCCCTAGATGCATATAAGTTTCAGTGTATTTATTGTCTCTTCTTTTCTGTTTTTTCTCTCCCTGCTTTTGTTCTGTAAACCAATAACCTTCTTGTGATCATTATTGCCAAACAGCATTGACAATTGTCTTCGGTGAAGAATGATCCGTAGATCTTTCTTAATTGTTCACAGTGCCCTCATGTGCTGAGATGTAAAAACTTGAGTACAAAACTCTTGGGGTGCCCTGTTAAATTCTTTGATTAATTTGCAATGAAATAAAAAAGATAATCGTTGTCTAATTATTATAATAAAAAAGAAAGTTGTAACAAAGAGGCTAGTCAATATGGAGATGCCATGCCCTTTTCTTTAGAGCATTTGCTTGTCCAATACAAGGTTTGGATTATAATGATGATGATTCACACCATTTGTATGGCGCCATTATCTGTTTTAAAAAACATTCAGGTGCAAGCTCCTCCAATAAAGTTAGCATTTATATCTTCGGCAATGGAGCAAAATCATACTTCAAGCTCTCCTGAAGAGAAATCATTTCAGCTGTGTATTTAATTTCATTATTTTCATTTTTTCGCAGGTGTAAACTCTCAAAGAAAAAACACAAAAAGTGGGAAGGAGATGGTAAGTTTATCAGACAACTTTTTAAATAACCTGATGCAAGTCAATCCAAAGTTTTACAAGTGAAAAGCCAAATTTGAACACATAGTGAAATAAAATTCTCAGAGAATGGCAAGAATATATAACAGTAGTCATTACAGCCAGGGCTCAAATTAATTTTTTGTCCACGGGGGCTCTTCCCAAAAAAAAAGAGCCCCCGTGAGCCTGCTCACGGGGGCTCTTTAAGTGCTGACGAGGGCTCTTATTTTAATACAAATTTCCATTGAATTGGTACCCATGAAACTCATAAATTCCTAGTTTTTTATCATTATCATTTATCGTCCACAAGTCGCATAGCGGCGAGGCGATTTTTGTTGTTGCTATTTTGAACCCCCGTAAGACAGTGATGTTTTCCTGACATCTACTAACATGTGGAGCATCATCCACGAGCCGCAAAGCGGCGAGGCGATTTTTTTTTTGTACTATTTTGGACCCCCGTAGGTGATGCTTTCCTGGCATCTACTGACATCAATACTGTGTAGGTCTGGACACATGATGGCATTTTTCTATGCACATCACATTTTCACTTGGCAGCCCAAGGGGGAGGGGGGGGGGGGGGTAGGAGGGTTAAACCCCCTAAACCGCCTAGATCCGCCCCTGCAACATCTTTGGTCTTGTTCTTCTTCTCGATATTGATTTACTGGTCGAGGTACATAATTTGCTGGTCTTTTAGAATCACCAGATTTCAGAGGATTCACACTTTTCACAACGAAAAACTTCTGCATATTTCAGTCTTTGCGTGATCGTCTCCAGCTCCAGCAGATATTGGGCGTCAGCGTGCAAACCTGTACTACCGGCGCAGTATAGCCACTGCTTAAGGCCGCACAATATAGTGCGAGCTTATAGTGCGAGCAACCTGGCGGGGGCGATTATGGAGCTCACGGGGGCGAATCGCCCACCGCCCCCGTGTATTTTGAGCATTAATTACAGCTCATGGTACGATTGTATGTAGATTTATCAAGGTTTAATAAATGCTGTGCCATTGATTAAGAGTTTTATTTGGGCTATAAAATGTCCTCGTAAATAATACGAGTCATTTTATTCAATATCTGATGTACATGTTGTAATTAATATTTAGAAAATTGCTGGTAACTAAAGTTTAAAATTTCTAATTTTCAAGTAGTCTCATCGTAATTCAGTGTCCTTATTTATGTAATATTTAAGAAAGAAAACAAATTTGTATCTTTATTTTGTTGCATATATCTTCATCCTCTTGTCTTTTTCTGTTTCTTATCTCATTTCTCAGCTCTTCTGATTACTAAAGGCAGATCTGTGACCCTACTCGATGTAGAAGGGAAAGAGTAAGTTCCCCAACAAGATTACTACATACTACAGGAATTTTCCAAGCTAAGGCTATATTGATAAGTTTTAATTTTTTTTAAATTGAGAATTCTGGTATTTTACTTGGATTGCTACATTTTGCTAACAATACGACATGTATCTGGAAAGTTATACTCGGAGAGGAGATATAGCAAAAACTTTAATTGCCAGATTTGTATTATGTTAGAGAAATAGTTATTCAAAACTTTTCAACATGTTGCCAATGTTAGGATGTTGGGATGTTGAGCCAGGCTTCATGTACATAACATGGGCAATTGTCCTGTATACTTTCAGCTACCGTAAATCTCAGTGTATAAGCAAGCCAGGTCCATGTTCGAAAACCCAAGCAGGAAAGACCTTTATTTTACTGCGAGGTGCAGTTGAAGGCGCCGATTTGTGCTTGTGAACTTGTCACAAATAATAGTAACAATGTCTTTTTTTTAAAACTAAAGATGACAGACAAATTTTCCTTAAGTCTATACAGAAATCCGGCCATACAGGTAGTGTTGTTCTAGTTTCCAAGTGGTTTGTCAACACACCTTGTATGACTGAGCTGGGAGACATTGCCAGGCACAGTGCAGGTGGAGGGGCATAAATCAACACTTAAAAAAAAAAGATAATTGTTTTTTTGTTGTTGTTTTTTTAAACCTGTGTATAAGACGCACGCCCAACCTTCAATTTTTTTCCGGCAGGAAAAAAGTGTGTCTTATACACAGAGATTTATGGTACATTTAAAGTACTGTTGTTTTCATGATTGAATCACTCTCAGCAACTCTTAAGCTTGTCAGAAGCTTGGCTGACATAGGACATGTTTATTTGTTTTGCCTAGTGTAAGGCATGGTATTTAGAATCACATACAAATTTCAACAGTAGAACATATAGTTAATAGTTTGAACATATTTGTGGCTTACACCCGGTAAATAAGATCGATTGATCGATCTGTAATTTAAAAACAAGTCAGAAAAAATCTAGGAACCTTGAATCTTACAGATCGATCAATTGATCTTATTTACTGGGTGTAAGCCACAAATATGTTCAAACTATTGAAATTTCTCCCAGGAAGCAGTACATTTAATTTTAAAAAAAAATTAAAAAAAATTACATACTGTATGGTTAGTTTTAGACAAATTGTGGTGAATTGTTTATCAAGCATTTAGTTGGCATTTCATGATGCTGGTACCTGTAGTATTTTCATGAAAAAAAAGGGAATCCCCCTCCAGAGGATAGATGCATGTATGGACACACGTAGAACTTGATAACAGGAGGCAAAGTATGTGATTACAAGTCATTAAAACCACATGTGTATTGAATTGCATACCTTAAAGGTACATTATCCTGAGAAAAAAATGTCATAGAAAGTTATACATGTACATTGTACATCACAGACTCTGAATGATGTTCTGGAGATAAACAAACATTAAATATTTGTAAGGGTACTACTCAAACGTTGTCCTGATCTCAAAAAAAAAAAAAAAAAACAATTATCTTTTTTTTTAAAGTGTCGATTTATGTGAACTACAACAAACTATGGATAAACAGTCAAATTTGTTTTGTATGTACGTCACCCTGTGCGTGTGTCCTTGAAAAATGATATTCTCATAAAAAAACATGCCTGCAAAGATGTATTAATTTTAAGGAATATTAACAGACAAAACAGTTTGCCTGGTTTGTTTGTCTTGTTGTGTGTATCCATTGTTAAACTTTGTGTGTTTTTAATTTTTTATTGTGTTTTTTGCGTTGTCCATACAGAAAGAGCTATTGACTCTAGGCATTATTTCGACCCTCTCGCTGTATCTATGACTACAGTCTTGATCAATAATACAGTAGACCTAGAATCTTGTATCAAATGTTCACAGTTATTCCCATTTCAATACATTAATCGAGAATTGAGTCCTTAAAGAATCCAGTAACTGATGTGAACATTTCATTTTTTGTTTTAATTTTTAGGGGACGGGGGTGGGGTATATAAAGTTTGTTTATATTTCTCTTTATTTACTGCAGTAATTTCATTATTTCAAGCATTATGATTAAATTAATGAAATAGAATATACACCAGCATCAATGACTATATTCTTAGGACCCCATTGGAAAAAAAGCTGATTTTCAACTTTCAGTTACCGTAATTAACGTTGTATAAACCGCCCTCGTGTATTAACCGCGCCCCTCTTTTTCGCCCTTAAAAAAAAAAAAAAAAAAAAAAAAAAAAAACGTTTTTTTTTTTTTTTTTAAAGTATTGATTTATGCCCCTCCACCTGGCGCTATGCCTGGCAATGTCTCCCAGCTCAGTAATTTTTTTTTGGGTGTACCGTGTATAAACCGCACCCCCGACTTTGAATTTTTTTCGGCGGCAAAAAGGTGCGGTTTATACACCGTTAATTACGGTAACATGTGAAGGCATATTACTTCTGATGTATTTTTAGGTATATTCCTTTCAATGTTGCCTCAAATCAGCATGCCATGATTGATAATATTCACTACTTTTTAAAACAATATACGTTTCTTCATTTTTTCCATAGAATTGGTAAAGGCAGTGGATACAGACCATCTGAGCTAGATAGTATGGAGGAAGGCCATACGTTGTGTGTAGGCGGCAAGGAAATTGAGGTAAGATACAAGCCTATAATCATGGCTATGTGGGGGAAGTAGAATTCATCTGTTTGGAGCCAGAAGGGCTTTGCTAATATATACTTTAACACAGAGATAATGCCCTTCTGGCTTTAAACAGACAAATTGTGTGTTGATGTTATTGTGAGTATTGTGATATATTTAATAGTGTGAAGGCACAAACACTTAGGAGTCGTAGTCCAACACAGAGTGTCAGAGCTAAGAGACTATGTCAAATGCACGGTTTAATGCACCCCATAGCCATAGGCTCTGTACTTACGCTGCTCTCGACACAGCCAGGGACTGACAGAGCTAGGCTCTGCTCAAAAATTTATGGAATTGTGGGAATTGTGTCAAATGAGAGTCTGTGCCAGCAGACTAGTGTTATATCGTGGTTGAGGAGTTGTTTAAATATTTGTGTGCTTTTTTTAAAGACTTTTCTGCACATGAATATTCCAAAACCTCCATATCCTGAATAGATTATCAGTTAAATCGTGTGGGCATGTATAAATGTTTTATATCTTATTGTTTCCAAGACCTAGGGAAGGATTGAGTTTATATTATATGCTTTGTGAATCTTATTGTAGAAATCTGTTTTTCTTTCTTTTTGGTCAGGGAGTGGGAGGAAGGTGGTTACAAAATTGATCAGTGATAATCCTGTAGATATTTTAGGGAGATCTCATTTTAATGAATAGTTAAAAGGGAGAATAGTATACTGATCCAAGGTCATGGAAATGTGTGTTGTTCGTTTTTAATTCTGACTAGTCGCCTTGAGTTAAAGAAGATAACAAATGTTGGTGTTTTGCAAAGTAGCTGATCAATGATTTTAGAACATCTTACTAAAAAATGTGGGATATTCACATTTTTCAAGGTCATGGAAATATTTGTATTTGTTTTTATCCTATTTCAAAACCTATTTTGTTAGCAATTTTTTTTCTTCTTTTCAATGGTCATGTTCTGTTTGTTTCATCTAAAAATCATGTTCTTTTTCCTTTAAAGTAGCTTTAATAATCTCACTTTAGAGCTGTTTGGGTATTTTAGGAGATGCCACTTCATTTGTTTGCACAGTATAATAGTTCTTGCAATTATTCTTGGTCATGGAAAGCGGAAACCACTGTATTTTTCATTTATTCTTCCATGAAAATCCCCCTGCCTAATTCTTTTCTATTCCTATTCAATTCTTTGTTGAAGTAGTAGTTCAGTGGTAATTTTTCTGTCACAATCAAATGACATTTGAAAAGATCTCACTGCAGTTCTTTAAAAAAATGTTTTAGGGTTTTTTAAATTAACAGTGTGAGTTTATATGTGACTTGGAAATGCAATGTAACATAGGAAACTTGCTGGATGGATGGAGTCTTTCCCTAGTTTCCTCTCTTGTTTCAATGTTTGGGGGTTACAGATTTTTGTAGGTATCTTTAGTATACCTTACCTATGTCAAATTACAAAAGAAAAACAAGTTTCATTTGCCCCTCACATCTCAGGATAAAGTACAGGTCATGCAGGTAGTACCAGACTGTATCAGGTGTCTACCAGACTGAAAAATAACTGTAAACATGTTTTGTTATCTGGTGTAGGTAGACTCTTGGAAGGACATGAGTAGTCAGGAAGTATTAAATAGTGCTGTAGTCAAACGTTTAACCGTCCGGTATCTGACCGCCCATGGCGGATTCCGTTTTCAATTGGACGGTTTTGTTTTCTGTTATTATTATTATTTTTTTAAATTTTTTTTTTAAAGTTTCTATTTATTCCCCTCCACCTGGCACTATGCCTGGCAATGTCTCCCAGCTCAGTAATCTGTGTGTTGACTCACCACTCCGAAACAATCTACACTCCAATTTGTCTGTCATCTTGGTTTGAAAGTAATCTTTGTAATAGATCTCAATATGTAGGTTTATAATAATAATTCATCCAACTTTTACACACGGAGTACCACAAGGTTCTATCCTAGGTCCTCTACTGTTTTTAATTTACATTAATGATCTTACACATTCTTCTAAAAACGACATTGTTACTATTATTTGTGACAAGTTCACAAGCACAAATCGGCGCCTTCAAATGCACCTCGCAGTTAAATGAAAGTCCTTCCCGCTTTTTCACGCGGACCTGGTTTGCTGCCGACAGAGTCGGTAAAAAAAAAAAAAATAAATAAATAAATAAAAAAATATATATATATATATATATATATATATATATATATATATTAAATCGTTTAACCGAAAACTGTCCGGTTTTGACTGGCGGTTAAATGGAATTGAAGATATCCGTGATGTTACAGCACTAGTATTAAAGTAGTCTATCAACTCGAGACTTGGCATTGGTATTTTCATTGAGAACAAGGAAATCCCTCTGCAATTTGGGTGAGCTACAGTCTCAGGCCTTGGTATGAATGTTACCATTGCATTGTCAAGCGTGGCACCTGGTAATGCAAATTATTGAACCTGGGCCTGTATTCCCAAAACTTTGCATCAGCAATAGAGCTTAATTTCTAAACTACTCTGTTTTACTTTGACTCCCAAACAAAATAAATACATGTAGTCAGTATTTTAGTAAATTTCTTTGTTAAGCAGTTTATGAAATACAGAGACGGGTGATCTGCTTTGTTTTTTCTTTCTCAAAATGCCCATTAAATCAGCATTATTTTATCTCAAAAGAATGTTTTCTTTGATATTTATTGATGCTATCAGTGCTGCTATCAGTATTAGTTATTATACAAAAATATATGTTTGTGAGTGCATTAGTGAATAAGCACATGTCTTCTCAGTATTAAAGCTTTTCACCTCTTATCGCCGAATGAGGCCCTATCACACATAAACTTTAATTATTAAAAATCTGTAATTTATTGGTTCATATTTATACAGACATGTACAATTCTTCCAATGTTTTAAGAAAGTGTATCGCTCTCATATATTACACCATTGCATCATACAGTACTTGCTAAATTTATTCTCCTCAATATGGAACATATCAAATTTAGCCACTTTACCGCAAATTTGGCAACAAACGGTACTGTAACATACCAACTTAGATCTATGATTCACCGTAACCATCACCGGAAGAAATTAATGTATGGGTGAATAAGGCAAGACAGAAACACAATGAGAAAATGAACGGAACAGGAGCAGTACAACAGAAGCACTGTTGCCAAATTCAAGTCTATACTTGGCCTAGCAGAGGGACAGAGAGTCAAACAATTTTTTCTCTTTAGAGAGAGCTAAATGTGATTGTTCATGAGTCGTATTCCATTTTTACTGTACACTGATGGAAATAAATGTATGTTGCCAGGCACCTTCTTAATATAAACTGGAGAGTGAACTTGTGTGCAGTGGCAATGTTGTCATTATAAATTCTTATAAATCAATAGTTGCATTCAAAGTCTTACAAAATGAGCCTGATTAAACTTTATCATCAATGAAAATGTACTTTAATCATATAATTTGCGGCTTAAGATGTAGTTAATTCTATCAGACTTCCAATGTACTTTCTAAAAAGCATCATAAAGTTCAGCGGTGTCGTAATTCATTTATTTTGATAACATGAAATTTCTTGAATGTAGACCATTAAATTTAAAGGAAATATCTAGCATGAACCATCACTCAAAATTTTATCTCCAACCACAATTTTTAACAAAGTATAAACCATGTTCGGCCGTCAAAGATAAGTATCGATGATGCAGTCATTGCGGTCCATTTTAAATGCATGCCGATTTCCAGAAATATAGTACATAAATTTGTTCATATAGGAAGCGCATTGATGTTTATAAGCTTTATTTAATCCTTATGACAATAAAATCAATTTATCAGATGAATATTTACTTTTTCATAAAGCTGTATTCATCATCATCATCAAACTATTCTCCTTATTCAGGTAAAGACAGCTCTGAAAATAAATGTCCACTGTACATGGATTCTTCAGCACAAGACTGACGTAAGAAATGTCCTGACAACCCTTTGTGTGCTTAATTAATCCATATCCGGAAAACTACCCCCTGGACAACCATCCCCCGGATAACCACCCTCTAGGACAACTACCTCCTAGGACAACTACCCCCCCCCCCCTCCCCCAGACAACTACCCCTAGGATAGTTGTCCGGGGGGTAGTTGTCTTAGAGGATGGTTGTTGTGGGTGTAGTTGTCTAGGGGTAGTTGTCCTGGAGGGTGGTCGTCTGGGGGCGTACATGTAGTTGTCTGGGGGGCAGTCGTCCTAGACTAGTAGAGGGTGGTTGCCCTAGGGGCTAGTTGTCCTAGAGGGTGGTTACCCAGGGGGTGGTTGTCCAGGGGGTAGGTGTCCTAGAGCCGCTTTGATATACTAATGTATAACCTTGGACAGCAACCTTCGACTTCTGTCACACATGCAGTATATGGAACGTGTACAAGCAGTGGCAGGTGAGGGTTTCAGTCAGCAGTGAATGAAGAGTTAATACATAGAGCGTTCATTTTCTTCAACCCACAATGTGAGAATATCATTGTGAAAGATATGAATCTGATCTCTTCTTCTTGGATGAGTTATGTGAATTCCAAGTATCGCTGGTCAGGTTGACCGGTCTATCTGATGGTATTCCTGAAGCTGGCACATGAGGCTCTGGACTCTGTTTCAAGAGAAGTCTCAGGAACTTTGATGGCAAAGGAATCTTGGTCAAATTGCACGTGATGATGCACTTGAAGACCACTCGAAAATGCGGGTGCTTTAGTCCGTAGATGATGACATTGGCACAACTGTTCATCACCAGGATGAGAGCAAGGTACAGAGACGCGTGACGAGCCGGCATGTTGGATTCAGATATGGCTATGAGACATAAGCTGTAGGGTACAACGCAAACCATGTAGGCACAGACAACATAGAAGAGGTTCTTTGTGATCTTGATGTTGACACTAACCTTCCTATCGATGCGGTTGGACGAAAGGTTACTGGAGTGACGCTGGAGAGATAAGGAGTGCTTCTTGAGGTGAAGGTATATAAGAGAGTAGCAGATGAGAATAATAGAGTAGGAAATGACTCCAATCATGGCCGCTACAATCTGATAAACCTTCGCTAGAGAATGCGCAAAGTCCCAGGCACAGAGGTGAGTGAACCTGTCGTATCCGAGTTGACCATACCCAGCAGCCTGGGGGATGATGAGCACGCAGATTGGAAGAAGCCAGGAGAAGAGAACCATGAGGAAGATGTTCTGGCCTCGGTAGATGGATTCATAGACCTTGCGAGACTTGGTGATTAAGCAATGTCTATTAATCGAGATCATGGCAAGGGTGATTACGCTACTTGTTATGGAGATCACGATGGTTGATCCAGCCATCTCGCATACCTGATCTGTCAGGGGCCAGCCATGCTCGGCCAGGAGACCAACCACCTGCAGAGGCTGCATAGTGGATACCAACAGGTCTGCGAAGCCAAGGCTTAGCACGAAGGCATTGGTGGGATTCTGAAGCTTGCGGGAGAACGCGATTGCAGTGATGACCAGCACGTTGCCGAAGGTCCCAAATGTTGCTACCACTATGTAGAAACAGGCCACAACCAGTCTTTCACGAAATGGCACTACTTCCAGATCGGTGCTGTTGTGAGAGATGTTCATGATGAGTTTGCCTGCATGAAAAGAAACCAAAAGACATTGATTTTTATAAAGTTATTTTTGGAAACCTATTTTATTCATTTCAATGACATACATGTACATGTACTGCAATGTATGTCTTAGCAAGATACTGAAAAACATGATTTACAAGAAAATTGGATGTACAGTATGTATTTCACATTTTGACTACTTTGTTAAACCTGACTTTGATGGATTGAGTAGAACAATGTTTTAGTTAAGTACATGGGCCTCAAATTTTAGCCCTCCCCCCCCCACACTTTTTTGTCCTTTTTGCCCTCTCCCTCACTTTCTCTCCTCACATTTCCCCTCACCCTCTATTATTCTCTATTTTTTCTCCTTATGTCATGCCTCTAAGGTCTTTCCTTTTCTCTCCCCTCTCTTTATCCAACATCACCATTGAAATCTACTTCTTTCTTACACCAGGTTTAATAATCTTACTCACCCTTAAGCCAATTCATCACCAATCAAACATTGAACAGTATCAGAAAGTGTCGTCTGAATAACCGAATAAATATTAGTTGCAAGACAAATATTGAAGCTTGGCACCATTTTCTGAGACAACTAAACTTCCAGACGAATGCAATCAGTCATCTCTTTGTGCTAACTAAACGCAAACTGAATGGTGATGAACCTCTTTCCAAAATGGAAAGGAACTGGTACTTGATAGTCAGTGGTCAAACTTGATGTCACACTTTCCTACTCATGAATGATCCCTGGATTGATTGCAATGTCCTTGTCGTATCCTTTACCTACGTGTTATTAAATTTGAGAAGGAAAAACAGTATGACCACTTACCCCCTTTCAGACTGAAGGAATTCATTGTATAGCTAAACGAGAATCCTATAGTTATATGAGAAGTAATTTTTAATGCTTTTATTTTCTAGTCTGAATCTGAGTCGTATATAAAAAAACGTATAGTGAAAAGCATTCAAAAACTTGATAAAGCCTCAGGGTTCTGTTCTAGTCTGAATGTCATATACATGTTGTAATACGAAAACTGTATAATAAACGAGCAGAGCAGGGCTTATTGGGAGCGCGCACTGATGATTGGCTGGCTGTCATGTCAACTGACCTCTTCGTAACTATTTTCTTCATACGATGTTTGTCTGTACAATGTTGTTAACCAGTCTGTACGCCCCTTCACTGCACAATGATTCTTTATACAGTGTTTCTTCTTTATACAAGTTTCATATCAATTTTCTCCTGTCTGAATAAGCCATAATATGCCCGGATGACCAGAACTTCTGCTGGCAGCCAGCCGGTAGTGTGTCTGGTGTTTTGATGAATCAATGATAAACAATTAGTTCTGCCCATGTGGACAAAAGTATATGTTTTTAAAGAAAAAAATGTGAACCTTGCGTCAAAGGATATCTGCAATACACTGTACACGTAGTCATCATATCTGTAATAGGGACTTTTAGATTTACACAACGTGGACTGCCACGTGTGACATCCCTTTAAGGCAATGTGGCGTCCTTTTAAGGCACTGCCGGAAAAAGAGGTCACATTGCCTTAAAAGGATGTCACACGTGGCAGTCCAAGTTCTCGTCATGTAAATCTAAAAGTCCCTTATGATAGACGTGTTTGCATGGTAGTTGGCCTAGAAAACTCTCCAAGTTTAAAAGATAATCCAACACTTACTTTGGCAACATTTTTCTGGGCTTTATTTATTTTAGCTATGATAGAAGATGATGGGTTGAGTTGTAATTGGTTTTAATAATAATAATAATAATATATGATTGATTCTTATTAAGCACTTTTACAGAATACTGATCAGAGCGCTGATACCAAAAACAAAAATGCATTTAGAACAATGGCATATACCAGTATATAGCACTTAGCAGTAAACATAGTATTTATTAAATAAAAAATAAGGACATAATAATAATAGCAATGCAGAGATGCCCTGTTGAGAGCGAGAGGTGTTAATATAATTAATAGAATCACAGCTACCTCATGTAAAGAGTACTTACCAAGAACACAGCAGTGAACCAAGAGATTCTGCTACACTGCAGCTGCTATCCTTGTGTTTGGTACAGTCAGGAGATACTAGGCAAACAACTAACTCAAGTCTCTAGAAGTCCTCTAGTAGTTAAACTTCTTGTCCATGAATAATAAAAATAATCAAATTTGTTTGATCTGTTCGAAGAGTCTAAGAGCTCCATTTCTCAAACTGCACCTGGGAACGACCCATCATGTTCTTAAAGCTAAAAGCTAACTGTCTTCTTCGTCATTGTTTGATGAGTCAAGCTTTCCTTTAGACAAGTAATGTTTCACCAAAACCAAAAGACGGCAAGATAAGATCACTGGAACTCTGTTATCTTTTCATTTCACTTTATTGCAGCTAGTAGCTGCATGCCTTGAGAACGGTGTGCTCGATTAAAAGAGTTATTACAGAGCCTCCTGATCAGGATGTCTCAACCTCTGGTTTTCAGTGTCACCTTAGATCATGAGTTCTTGATAAGAGAGTCGACAAACTTTTCTTTCTATCTTACTTGAAAACTGCTCCTCGATGTTCCCTCCTATACAATGTACTCGGTAGTGCCAAGTCTGGTACAGTTGCACATGTACATCAAATAAATGTGGAGGGGTATAATCAAGGCTGATTGTTGATATTTTCTTTGTTTCTTTGCTGGGATAAGACTCTCAAATTATGAGATTCCCAGGTATTTGTTCAGGGCTGAGAATAGAGTGTCTCAAAAAGTGGAAAACCGTTGTGATTGAGATGAATTAACTGATGGTTGAGAATACATCATACATACTGTAGTATGGTCCGTGTCTTTGCATATATTTTCCAGTGTTTTACTTTTTTGAACTTTGAGAAAATTTGCTCATATATTATGAATAATAAAGTTTTTTCACTTTGATAAAATTTGATTTTGGTAGAGCACATTTTTCTGGAGACTCTAGTCTGAGGTATCTTGGGTCTTTGGTGTTAGCAATTTTCATACCCACCTTATCCATGGAGAAAGATTGTTTACTGTTGTAATATTCAAAATGATTTTAATAATCATGATGTATGTTCCTGCTTGCATGGGGCCCATGCATTATTTAACTCTAACTTCTAAGCAGGCCAGTGTCATGTGCAGATACCGCTCTCTCATAAAACTAAGACATGAACTACATGTGAGTCATGTCTGAGTAATATCAACATGTTTTCCTTTTAGCGATGCATTATGTTCAGTTTTCCCAAGCAAATCACAGTCTCATATTTTGTGAGAGGTTTTGTTTTCAGGTAGAGTTTGCAAAATGGACTTCTAATACAAATC
This sequence comes from Strongylocentrotus droebachiensis, assembly GCA_035222895.1. Taxonomy (NCBI): domain Eukaryota; kingdom Metazoa; phylum Echinodermata; class Echinoidea; order Camarodonta; family Strongylocentrotidae; genus Strongylocentrotus; species Strongylocentrotus droebachiensis. Next base: position 96,108 of record JAVYIG010006084.1, read on the forward strand.
TTATCCCACCATCCCCAGCTACTCTCAAAAATAGTTTGAAATCTTCCACTTTGATTAATAAATCTTCTCTACAAAGACTACATATCTTCTCTATTTTACTTTTGATATTATAAATAGACATTCAAACAAGTTCTTTATATTACTTCATGAGATGGCAGAATAGATTTAAAGCAAGAAGCCTATTAATGAAGAGCACTTGTAATAATCAACCCTCTTTTGGCTATCAGTAGACAGATTTGATTGCAAAGGAGATATTAAATTATGTGAAAGAAGAATTACAATCATCTTATTTTTATTTTGATGTGACACCTTGTATTTCAGAGGATCATCCTAGGGATTATATAATGTATAGTTCTATACTTCCTGGGTTTGTATGCTATCCACTACCAGATTAAAAAGCTATCTTGGCTAAACATCAAGGACATAAGGATGATTGTTGCCTTTTCCTGGATAATATACGCAATGTTCCTCGATCTTGGGTATCCATGTACAATTTTTTTTGTGTGTGTTGGAAAGTAAATTCTTTATATGTAAGGTTTTAAGTAACATGTCTGGTCCATTAATTGCCATGTACAGTTCTGAATTAAAACAAAAAACCTTTTTTTTCTTCAACAAGATATCACAATAGGGATACATGTATATAAGGGGAGCTGTAGTACTTAATGCTTATTTAAATCACTGTAGGTCGGTCTATTCTTATGTTTGGCAGCTAGCCTATACATTTCTGTAGATGTTTTACCCTTTTTTGCAGTAACTGAAATTCCCATTTGTTGATTGAAAGTGATTGCCTATTACTGTTCCATATTATCAAACAGCCAAACAGTTTGTCAAAGGAAACGATAATAAGAGAAACTGAGGAAGGAAGAGGGAGGAATTAAAGCAATGTATAAAAAAGGGGGAAGATACATGTATGAAAGCAGAGAGGGAGAACAAAGGGAGAGAAAGAGGGGGAGAGGGGAGGGGAAAGGAGAGACTGAAAATTCTGTAGACATAGACATCTTAGAAATCTATAGACATACATGTACATGTACCTTTATTATAAAGAGAGTTTGGGAATGGAATATTCACTTTGTATTTCATATGTAGGAGAAAGATGGAAAGGTTGGAAAATTTCTTCTGAGAGAGAGGGGGAGGGGCTATTAAAGAAAGATAGAGAGGGAAGGTAAGGTAGATACAAATATCAGGTTAGAAGTGATAAATACAATATACAGTTCAAACTTACACTATACATAGACAGTTGGATTGTTAGTGCTGTAGATGCTCCTTTTCTAATATTGATCATGTACATGTTTTACCATCATTTACTTAAATTGTCCAAAATTTAATCCATGTATGTACCCTTCCGTAAACCTAATTCACAGAATAACAACTCCACAGAGTCCTTGTAAGGGGGAAGTCTTGGGCAAACACTTGCCTCCACAGGACTTCCCCCATGAGCAATTTATAGAATTTCAAGCAGGTTTCTATCTACTATACTGTAACTAGAAAAGAAACATCCCAATGCGATATGAACCTTTTAAAGTTCACTCTTCATCCATCATCAGACCATCGTAATTCAATTTTTCCATTCAAGGTCCGTGTACATGAGGCGTGTCTTCACCATCTCGAGGTTGCCAAATATCTCGAGATTGCCAAATAGCCCGCTATTTAGGAAATAATCCCGAAGTAACAAATCGCGTCTTCACTATCTCAAGATTCGACCTCGAAACTCGAAACTCGAAACTCGACCTTGAGAAACTAGCTCGAGATATTTTGCTCAGCGTTAGGTTGTATTGCGAATCTTCGGTCTAGTGAAGACGCACGGGACAAATAGCTGGATATTTTGCCAATAAAAAGGATATTTTGCAAACTATCCAAAGATATCTTGGGATATTATCCCGACCAACTATCCAGCTAATTTGCTACTTCGGTCTAATGAAGACGCAAATTAGCTGGATAGTTTCGATCGGGATAGTTCAAATAGCTGGATATTTGGCAATCTCGAGATAGTGAAGACGGGCCTAGAGATTCTTTTGATCATAATCCAATGTTACAGTCTTGTTCTCACATTTAACTTTACTGCTTTAAAAAAAGGAAAACTGTAGCAAAATGAAGAACATGTTGTGGGTGAATAAATGATAAGTGAGAGCTGAAACAAAATTTGCAGCATGTATCTGAGGCCCCTAGATGCATACTCTGTTTTCTTTGTATTATGATCAGCAGAGTTGGCTGTATACGACGATTGCTCCAAGGTAATTTTGTACAGACCAGAATTTCCAACCCTGGACCTAACACTGTACTTGACACTGTCCTTGACCTTGACCCTAGGCATAAATCAACTTGTACAGTTAACAACTGAATTATTCATACCCCTTATAAACTTTTCCACATACCACCTTCTTAAAATAAATAAAAAACTTGCTAAGGGTATGAATAATTCAGTCTGTAACATGTGAAACTCAATTGCTAACCCTAACCCTATTATTGTAGCTGGAGCGTATGTCCAGTTACCATTATTCTTTAACCATAGATTCATTACACACTTTCAAAATTCACTTGTATTTTATTTTTGCCAAGCTTGGTTTGCTTTTAAAGCCTTTTTCTGCATCATATCTGAAGGAGGCTTATAAGGGTCATGTTCTAGCAGACAAGCTACAAGTCATATATTGTTTTCTCTTGAAAGATGCTAACTCCCCACTGACCATCCTATTGGCCATGACTTTTCTGTGGACTGTACAGGTCATGAGAAATAATTTGCTTATCATGGAATGAAAGGTCCTGGAGGTTAAGCGTGTTTTAATGAGTCATTCATATCGGTCTAGGGTAAAAGCCTGACTTTGATGACCTGTCAAGTTCATTTAGGGGATTTTTTTAAAGACACTTCATACTCGATATTGTCTGCTCAGAACAAGAAGGACATTGATTCTGTGTTAAAGGGAGGCTTTACTACTTCAGCTACAAGGGATTAGACCACCCAGTGAGCCATCGAGGTCACTGTGACAGGTGGCTATCTCATTAACTCAGCTATCATTTAACATAAGAAAAAGAGGATCATGGGGGACCAACAGGCACCGATTTGGGAAGTCTTCTATATAGAGGGAGCAAGTAGCTACAAGTAGGACAGTGTGCCTTTAAAACATATGAATTAATGTCCGTTTGGCTCCAAACAGACAATATCTGCTTCATCAGCATAATAATGTCTGATTGTTTAATGTAAGAAATTATAAGAGATTAGAAGACCTGACAGTCTTCTAAAACTTAATTTCAAGAATTGTAGTTTGAGAGAACTTCGTTTTCAAGAACACTCTTGCATGTATACTGCTAAGGTGCTATACATGTATGTACATATCAGTATAATACCTTTTCAATCTAATTAAGAGACAAACCACAGACCTGGGATAACCGTACTGATGTCCGGCTACTCTCTACTTTCAGTTCTGATCTTCAGGTCAAGTTTGTTTGACTACTACATGTTGCTGCTTGCTTGTGATTTCTGAAAGGTGTTTTATTAAGCTGTCAGTTTTCATTTTTTTTAAAGGTGTCTTTTATTTTGTTAAAGGTACTATGTCCCTTTTGCAGCCAACCTCAAATTCTGTAGAACGTGGCAGTGGCAGGAATTATGAATATGTCATGTATGTCCTATCTGTGAAATTTGAACATTAGCATTTAGCAGTGTTCTAATGTTCAAATTATGCAAGGAAACCCTTTACTTGCTAGACTTCACTGTCAGACACTATTGAGTGACTGACTAGCTTTTTTTTCTTCTTTGGTAATAAAATACATAAAATGAGCTGTAAAGGGTACATGAGCATTTGTCTACATCAATAAGCCACTTCTTGTGATGGCCAAAAGTAAACTGATTGAATCGTTGCGCAGCATAAAACGTATGACCATTCGGTTACAATGGTCTGAAAATCAAGACTATTACTTATTGGCTCTATAGCTCCTAAGTCGATTTGACAACTAACAGTCGTTATTTTCCCACTTGAAGACATTTTCAAGCCCCACCTTTTTTAGGGAAGTTCTCAATTAGTATTATCTTTCAAATGCCGTTGGAATTTAACCTTTTCATTTTTTTGGCCTGCAAATGGGACATAGTACCTTTAAGGTGTCTCTTAAGCTGTTTTTATTAACCCTTAGCCACAGGGAGCCGGGAGTATTAAACCCATAGAGGATTGAAAGAATTTAGTAGTCTAGGGGTTATGGTGTCAGTTATTTAGGTGTCTGTGGTGTTTTTTGTAAAGGTGTCTGTTAAGCTGTTTTATTAAGGTGTCTGTTAAGCTGTTTTATTAAGGTGTCTGTTACTAGGTATATTTAGGTGTTATTTTAAAGACGTCTATTATAGTGTTTTTTTAAGGTGTCTGTTCAGGTATGGTCTATGAAAGGTGTCTTTTGTTTATCCTCGCTTTATTTCATCAAAAAGTTAGGATTTGGGCTGCATTTGGGAACTAGATTAGGTCCAGGTTTAGAATTAGGGTTAGGGTTAGTAATATAGAGTCGGGTCCAATGTCGGAGGTAGAAATTTACCTAGTGTCAAAATGTTTAAAAGTATGCCAAAGTGTTTATTGTAACAAGAGCCTGGAGGATGTGTCGTGTTGAACAATTGTCATGTTATCATGAAGGTCAACAAGAACTGCAAACTTCAGTTTTGTTCATATTCAAAAACACAAGATGTACAGTAGTCTAAGTCTTAATTCTTTTGTTTTTGATAATCAACTGATAATTACTTTGATAGTTTTAATGAAAAACTCACATGTAACACTACTGTGCATGTTGCACTAAAACCCTGAAAGACAAATTCTTTTAGCAGATATTACAACTCAAAAGCATATCTTTCATGTTTACAAAACAGAGAAAATGAGTGGCAATGCTTACAATTGTCTTGAAAACATAAAAGAAACCTGATCATATATTGTTTGATATTGATGGCCTATTGAGGTCCATACAAGTGTGAATTACCTGGTGTCCTGTATTTTTCAATAATATTTAAGCTACCATATCTCAATGTAAACCCAGCCATAATATTAAACTTTAAGTTTGCAAAACCTTGGAGCTATTAAAACAACAACGCATTTTTGGTACCAAATTGAGTGTTCAAATTTTAAACTACAAGCAGAGCAAGCACTCTTTTTAGCTACAGGCTGATGAAACATTGAGGTATGTCCACACTGTACATGATATAAGTGATAGACCTGCTGCTTGTAGTTAAAGCGTAAACAATAAGATAACTTGTGGTTTAAAACGTTGAGTAAAGGCAAAGTAAGATAGCCTCAAATTTCAAAACCAGAAGCTAAACTTAAAAGTTGACAGACTCTCATGTTAACCTAGCAATGAACTCTAGAGGAGGAGACAGATCATGTTTAATTGATACCCTGATGTAATGTCTACTTAATGAGCTGTTTATGTTTTTGTAGTGGTTTGAAAGCTTTAGTACCACATAAACAAAACTTGAGGGCTTCCCATAAATGTTTAGTGCTTGACCAGCGTAATAAGTCCATGTTGGCACGTAATACAGTATTTTGTAAGACATGACCTCATTAAAATAATTATGATCTTGCTCGGAGAATTTCACTTATTATGATGGTGATATTGTAACGTGAATCAAGGTTTGTTTATTTTGTTTACGTTAAGAAGAGGTTTGTTAATTTTGTTTATAAAAATGCTTGCATTTCCATAATTTGATTAAACAAATTTGTTTTCACTGGCTGCCTGCCTTAGCAACAGAAGAATTAACTCTGTTTCGTTGACGATCAGCTATATGCACAAAGAAGACGAAAGACTTGATGCATAGCTGATCTTATTATGGAAATGCAAGCATTACTTTAAACCAACAGAACTGTGTTATTCCTGGCTCATTTTTCCTGATTGAGGTGTCATATAATGAACTTTCTAGAAATGTGATTATCTCTTTTAAATTCATATATCGCCCGCCAAATGACTTTTTGATACCCTCTCTTCAAATTGTTTTTACTCACTCATGCATGAAATATGCATCATATGAGTTGCAACCCCAAACATAGAAGCCATGAGGGACATGTGATAAACCCTGGAGAATACTAGGAAAGTATTGATGTTGACACCATGCCTGTCTGTCAGTGTAAGAGATAAGTGACAGATGACTCATAAAGTAGCACACCTGAATGTAATTATGCAGTCATGATATACATCAAGGGTAATGACATGTCCATTAATAGCAAAAATGTAGTGGCATGAAAGGAAGTACCTTGGAACGCAAAATGCATAATTTTGGGAAATGATATGTATTTATGGCATTTACATACATGTAGGTAGAACCATTTAGGACACAGAGCTAGTGAATAACTCATCTACCTGAGTTAGGCTGACAATACAAATGTTAATCAGAATTGTTGAATTATAAGTTTTAAGTCACTTAAAATCATTAACTCTTACTCCTGTTTGTGCCACTATATTTCACTTTATAGAAGCTACCATAACTGGCCCACTGCTCTTTCGAAAAAAAATGTTATTCAGATATGTCAAATTACAACTTTTAAGTCACCTAAAATCATTAGCTCTTACTCCTTTTTGTGCAATCATATTTCACTTTATGTAGAAGCTACCTTTAGTAGCCTACTGCTCTTTGACAGCCCTCTCAGTCTCAACAGGTGAAATTAAACACTTTAGTGTTTGTGTCATAAGAAGAAATCAAAGAAAATGGACATGCAGGATCTTTTTTGACCCAGTTTCAAGGTCATAGTCCAACTACCTTTTTTGTGCGTATTACTGTAGGTTTGAATAATCGATAATTGTTTCATGTCCGTTAGAAGAAATTGAAGAAAGTGGACACACTGAATCTTTCTTTCCCGATATCAAGGACACAGTCTTGTCCACCTGTAGCCCTGTTCCAGTGTATGGAATGAATCAAAGTGGCCTAAAAAGGATAGTGGAAAGGTTGAGGATTGACATCACAAATTGCATAGCTGAAGTTTGCTTTTATCAGTAAAAATAAAAGATACAAGAAAAAAAAAGTGTTTCAATTACTTTTTTTAAATTAATTTCTTGTTTCATAATTGTATTCTTGGGATGCATTCTATCTATTCTCTTCCAAAATTCTTGAAGCTGTCATGAGCTATCTTCTGGAGCTGGAGACACTTGTCATACCACTACGAGCGCGTTTATCTAGGCTTGCCACTAGATATGTACATATCGTACCCCACTATCGAACCCCACTATCATACCCCACTATACGATCGTGATTTGCGGGATGTCGCGTTTATCTACTCTTCACGATTCAAAATAAAGGCCTTGTGTCTGCCCAGCTGTTTTGACCCGGGAAGCAGACAGTTTCTCGGAGGTCAAATTCACACACATGCTTGTACACAACACCTGTGTGGTCCTATTTGTATGTGAGGTACAAAACAGCTTTGCGTTTATCGATCTCTCAGAAACGTGATTCTGGCTGTATGTCACATACAAAACGCACCTTTTTGCGTCTTTTGATATGCCCATATCTAAAGACGTTTGAAAAGGGCTTTGCGTTTATCTACTTCTAAATTTGCCTGAAAGACGTTTGAGAAACCTGATTCTAGCCAAAAATTTGCTAGATAAACGCAACCTACGTGTACATGCATCTTTCATTGTCTCTGTTCACTCTTGATCATGTGTGATTGACCACCTGTGTGGTTGACTATCAACTTTGAAGGGAATTCCAACCCGTGTAATAGCTTCATGTTTTTATGTGTATGGAAACAGAAAAATAAGATAAACAGAATGGTGAAAGTTTGAAATAAATCGGACCAATATTAGAGATATGAATGTTTGAAATATGAGATCACTATCATAAGTACGAATCCCAAATTGGCAATTTAGACGGTGGATTGTGATGTAGACACGGACAACTCTCTTGTTTGTTTTGTACAAAAATATAATTAATTTCTGTTTTTGTCTTAAGTGCCTTCTCAGTTCGGGCACTATTCAAAATGTATTATAAATGAATATCATATTATTAAAGGCCCTCTAAAGAAAATAAATTGAGTCATACATTTTAGAATAATTGAAATTTTTAGAAATTCTAGAAATTTGTTAGCACAAATGGGAAAGTTGTCTGTCACTACATCACTGAGACATTACAGATTCAGCCAAGTTGAAGAGCCTATACCTACGGTGATTGCAAGTTTCAAAAACTCATAACTTTCTCACTTTGGGGTCTGATCTCATTCAAACTTTCACCAGTCTGCTCCTCTGATTTGTCTTCTAGACAAGCCTGATAAGAACCTGATTTAAATTGGTTTCCCGATTTTTTTAATTTTTCCCTGATTTTTTTCTTTCTTCCCGATTAAAATATATATTTTGTTTAAATCCAGATCCCCCCCCCTATTTTATCCTGATTTTCCCATCCCCCCTTATTTTCTCTATGCTTCCCTATTTTGCCCTTTTTGTCCCCCAATTTTCTTACTCAAAAGGGGAGAATGTTCTTAGATGCCATTTTTCCCCCGCGAATCCTCTTCTTTTTTTTTACTCAAGGGGGACGTGGTTGAGGGGAAAACAAACATTTTTTTTTTTTTTAGTGCTCACTTTCACCCTTGTCTCGAGTAGTTTGCTATCAAGGTAGGATTTCCCTTTAATGAAATATTGTGTCCAATGCGAAAATGCTTCAGGATCTTGATCTCTGCATGTACATGTAGGCCTACAGATGTAGTGATGATCAGCAAAATATAATTCTCTCTCTTTCTCTTGTACATTTCTCATCTTCATGGTTAATCAAATAATTAATCTACTTTATTTATAGTCTCTGAAGTGTGTACTGATAGAAACCAAAACTGATGATGAAAAACATATCAAGAGGAAATTTGTAGAAGTAGGGCGCTGTATAGTGACCTCTTCTTGCTAATGAGGGCTTCTGATATCAGTGTTTCAATCTATGAGTTTCATAAATAGCAATATGGTAACCTGTGGTGAATTGCGTCTGCAATCTATTTATTATGAGGGAGTTAACAATAGCTTGAAAAAACTTATATATTCAGCCACATTTGCCGTATATTATGCTATTATACCTTTATACAAAATGTTAGGTATCATGGGCTATTTATGTTCAAGTCATGTAATAGACATTGCATGGTACAGCTTATCAATTGCTGTTAGGTAATTAGGATTGATAGATTTTTTATTCCTCACATTTCTGAGCATTCTAAAGGTCAGAAAGATTTTTGTGTGGAACATGGATGTGTAGATGTGAGGGGAGGGGGTCAATGTTAAACCATCTCACCATACCATATTTCTTTGGCGTGACTCACATGTCCCCTCTCATCTGAATGTAGTTATGTTGACCTATTGGGAATTGTGAGTAATGAGGTGAATGTGTTCAGACAGTCGATTTCAATCTTGCTCAACATTCGTCTTGTTCCAGCACATTCATGAAAGATCGCAATCTCCTCTGCTAAAGTTACTGCTTCAATAGAATCGGAGGGAAGTTAACTCAATTTTTTAGCAAGTCATATAATGACATCCATAATCAGGAGAGCATTAATATTTTTCTCTAAGTTAATGCTCTTCTGGTTCAATGTTATTTGATTTAAACCTTTGTGTCTCAAATTGAAATAAGACAGGTTCCCCTTGTATACATGTAAGTCTTTGTATCAAGATATTAAAAATGGTTATTAATTGTTACCAATATTTAAAAGCAGTGAAATGATCTGCATAGTGCATATTAATACAGTTATCATACATTGAGTTTCAAGATAAACGTACCCTCCTGCCACAAATTATGACAATTTTTTTTTTTTTTTACAGAATCCAACTTTTAGCATATTTTTATACAACAATAGGGAGATGATTTGAAATTCTCTCTTTCCTTTGTGTGAGATGAAACCCTACTGCTTAATCTAATTCAGCTATATTATTAAAGGACCCACCTGCATACATAATGAATCATACTCCCAGTGCGAGTATAAAGGGTGTATCGCAATAACCACCGTTAGAGTGCCAGTATGAGCACAGCATGCCCTCTGTTGCTCAGGATATGACAGGGCTTATGTGGTTTCTGATTTGGTCAATAAAAGATGAAATAGCCATACAATACCTTTATTTTCACTTCTTTTAAGCAGGGTTTGGAGTATTTGTAGTCGTTCTGGCTCCCCAAAGGTTCCATTTTCCTTCCATGATAGAGATTTTTATCAGTAGAAAAGAGGAAACAGTGTAGTTTGTGGCGAAAACCCTTTCTCATATCAAAATGCATTACCTTATGCAGAATCTGAACTGAACTACATGTATGTGTGTGCAGGTGTTGTCATGACAGTTGTTATTGTTTGTTTAAGTAGCAGACATGATTTTTTTTAAATGAAAATATTGATCACAATGTTTGATTATTTGATATTCGATATTCAATGTTGATGTTTGTTTAGACCTGGCCCATATCAAAGTGAAGCTGTTTTAATTAAGTGTTGAAATAGGAAGAGCAGGGCTTAAATTAATCCAAGGCCATCCAAGGCCAGGCCTTGGATGCCCCTTTGATTGGCCTCAATGCCCCTCTCATTGGCCTTGGAGATTTTTTGTGCCCTTTCCAATTCTTCCCATTGGTGCTGTAATATAGGAATGTGCCCTACAGAAAAGTGGCCTTGCCCTAAGAATGTTGAAATTTAAGGCCTGGAAGAGGTGTGGCTTAGTGGTAGGAACTGTGGTGTTGGCATCTTGGGTCTCTGGTTCAAATCCAGGAACTCTATATACATGTAGGTAGTGCTTCATGTTGAGTGAACCATTTATGATTCTTTAGGCTTGATCCTTGATCTTTGAGTACCCCAGGCAGCACTTAAATTAGTAGCCTCCTGAATTATTACCAGTACACTGCCATAGATCTCACTATCTTTTAGGTAAAATACAGTTAAAGTACATTTGAATATCAATAATAATCCTTACTTTTGTTCTCAATAGCTATAGCACATTACTTTAGTTACAGCATTCCAATATTGATAAGAATAGAGTTTTTAGTTTCATTTATTTCATATTTCACTACATAAATCATAATAAACATTAAACAATAAGCATGAATAATTTTCCTTTCAATTGGTATAACAAATACATACAATGATATCAAGCCATGAGAGTAAAAATAAAGTCAAAATATCAATTGCATGGTATTTAAACTGAAATTAGACAAAATATATATTTGCAGTGAAATATGATGGAATCTAGTCAAAAGCTAGGCTTGTAAGTTGTAGGTTCCCTTACAAATAAGAGCAGTCTATTGTGCATGTTAATTATATTCAATTTTAAAAAGATGAAAACAGAAAAGAAAAAAAACAAAAGAAGCAAAATAAGATGAAAGACTAATAACAAAAAGAGTAGAATGTATCAATAATCAGGGAACAATGGGATGAATTACGTACCGGTAAGTATTAATTAAAGAGAAACATTTTGAATTTGCTTTTGAAGGTGTAAAGAGTTTGTGCAGGCAGACTAGCGAGAGAAGTTTTTGTTATATCGTCTGCTGCAATCGTACCTCCATCTTCACCACCAGGCGTCTCCTCCTGCCCTCCTGCCCTAGCTTCCAGGTCTCAGAGTTTCGTTTTCACCTCCTCATCTAGATTCGTCATGCTTATACTATGAATAAAACATCCTTTGAAAGGAAGAACTGATTTCTTGTGCCACTCACTCAATTTGCTGATTTTAAAAGGCAAGTGCATATAAGCCAAGCTTTGAAACTCTTTTGGATAGTGACGTTAAAGTTTGGTCCCCAGACGTAAATAATCATATCTGATTGATACACGTCTGTAAGAACCCAATTACACAAACTCACACTTACTCTTGCAGTGCTCAACTCTAAACAAAAATCCTGTGCACTTCGGCCCCTAAATTTTAATTTTCGGTCCCCCACAGTTGACATTTAAAAACAGGGGCCCAGTGCATTTTACCCTGAAGATTTTATCCTTGGCCTCTGTGAAAAAAAACAGTGTAGGATCCTGTAGCCTGCTTCTATATGGTACATGTAGGTAATTCCATGCTCTCTGTGAATTTGATTAATGTTATACCGGTACTCTCCTGATCTTTAGAAATATTAAGTGATTATGAAGTCTGGAGTAGGTAGACTAATCTCCCACCAAGTTTTGTATTTAGATGTAGTATGTACATGGTCAGTTTACATACCCCAGACCCCATACAACTCCATTTCAATTTTCTTTCTTTTGTCATTTTGGGAGTGGGGGGGGGGGGGGGGGGGGGGGTGGGGGCGCATCAAAGATAATGTAAAAGCAGGCTAAAGCTTAAACCCAAATTTTTGTTCTACACAAAATTGTCTTGTAACTTTTGAAAAGTTGCTAAGTTGCTCCCTCATGATATTTACAAGTGAAAGATTGTTGTGATTAAAAACTGATTGATTGTGTTGAGGGATTGTATAGTGCATTTCGATTGGATTCTTGATGGCAAAGATGCATGTAGTATACATTTAGGAGATTCCTCAGAGACCCTTCTTCTCAATGTCCACAGGATTTTAAAAAAAGATGAGTCTCTCAAATTCATTGTTTTCAATTCATGTGGAAATCAGTAATATTTTTGAAAGTTACACTTTATAATTGTCCAAAGATGCTTTTGTGACATATTATAAACAGAGAAACAGTTTTGTCACCAATTTCCCATATCTGAGTAATATAATCTAATAATATCAAAGTCAGAGGTTTGACCCATATCATACCCCAACAACCCGCTTTTGAACTCATCTGATAATCTAATTCTTTTGACAGGAGGAAATAATCATTGTTATTTAGGGTGCTTTACATGATTCATCTTCTGAATTGTTTCTGTGTCATTGTTTTATCCTTCTCAAATATTCCTTTTATTTCCATTCAGACTTGTGATGAACCTTTATTATTGATGCCCTTTCTGAGATCCTTCACCTCATTCAAATGCATTATCCGTAACGTATCACGTCCATGTACAATTTTATTTGTCTTTATCTGTAGTATATAAACACACATATGAAACCATCGGTTCAAAGACATTATTTTTTAGATCTTGCATACCGGTACACTTAGCAGAATGTATGCCAAGAAACATCTGCCTGTTTGTATCTTTCTCCTGGAGTCTATGGCGCGCCATATGCCCAATAACCCCGAAAAACACGGTTTATCGCCGATAAACAAGGTTTATCGACGAAAAACAAGGTTTATCGAGCGAAAAACAAGGTTTATCGAGCGATAAACCTTGTTTATCGTGAGAAACTCTGTATATCGACTGATAAGCACAGTTTCTCTCGATAAACAAGGTTTATCGACGATAAACAAGGTTTATCGACGATAAACAAGGTTTATCGACGATAAACAAGGTTTATCGATAAACAAGGTTTATCGAAAAACACGGTTATTCGTATTTCGTCAGGAGAGGGCGCTTTTTAAAGTTGCACCCAGCTCAGAGCACTGCTCCGCACGTGCGCTTTACACCGTAGAATATACCAACACCGTAACACTTGCTCGCGCTCATGACCACGATCGACATTTTCTGAGTGGAGGTATGGCGAAGTATTCCAGGCTTTTTCCCCAATTTTTGAAATGTTATGTTAATATATCTCTCTCTCTCTCTTTCAAACTTTCTAGGTTTTCCCCTTCTCTTATCTCTCTCACTCTCCCCTTTCTTTCTCTCACTCTCTCTTTCTCCTACCCTCTCAATATAACCCTTCTGTCTTTCCCTTTCTTTCTTCTAATTTTTTCTTTCCCTTTCTCTTTCCTTTTTCTTTCTCTGCACTCCCTCTCTGCCTCCTCCCCTTTTATCTCTTTCCCCCGGTATGAGAAATAGGGTAGAGATAGATGGTTGGAGAGAGAGGAGAGATACATGAGAGATAGAGGAGAGATAGAGCAGGGGAAAAGGAGAGATAGAGCGGGGATAGATGGATGGATATAGATGGAGAGAGGGAGAGAGAGAGAGAGAGAGAGAGAGAGAGAGGAGAGATAGAGGAGAGATATTTTAAAGATAGATGGATGAAGATAGAGAAGAGGTAGAGCGGGGATAGATGGATGGTTATCGAGGATAAATAGAGGGGAGATAGAGGAGAGATCGAGGAGAGATAGAGGAGGGATGAATGAGAGATAGCGGAGAGATAGAGGAGAGATAGAGCAGGGATAGATGGATGTGGAGGGAGAGGATAGAGAAAGAGGAGATATAAGGTAGAGATAGATGGATGGAGAGAGAGGAGATATAAATTAGAGATGGAGGAGATAGAGGAGAGATAGAGCAGGGAAAGATGGATGGAGATAGACGGAGAGAGAAAGAGATAGGAGAGATAGAGCAGGGATAGAGGAGAGATAGAGGAGAGATAAAGGAGAGAATAGAGATGAATGAGAGATAGAGGAGAGATAGAGCAGGGATAGATAGATGGAGATAAAGGAGATATAGAGCAGGGTAGATGGATGGAGAGAGAGGAGAGATAAAGGAGAGATAGAGGAGAGATATCGATCTATCCCCGCTCTATCTCTCCTCTATCTCTCCTCTATATCTCTCTCTCTCCATCTATATCCATCCATTTATCCCCGCTATATCTCTCCTCTATCCCTGCTCTATCTCATTTATATCTCCTCTCTCTCCATCCATCTATCTCTACCTATTATCTCCTCTTTCTCTATCTCTCTTTAACATCCATCTATCCCTGCTCTATCTCTCCTCTATCTCTATCCTTTCTCTCCTTTATCTCTCCTCTATTTACCCTTATTCACCATCCATCTTTCCATGCTCTATCTGTTCTCTCTCTCTCTCTCTCTCTCTCTCTCTCAAATCTCCATCCATATATTATCCCTGCTCTATATCTCTCCTCTCTCTCTCTCTCTCTCTTTCCATCTATCTCTATCCATCTATATCCATCCATCTATCCCCGCTCTATCTCTCCTTTTCCCCTGCTCTATCCCTGCTCTATCTCTCATTTATCTCTCCTCTCTCTCCAACCATCTTTTCCTGCTCTATCTCTCCTCTATCTCCTCCATCTCTCATTTATATCTCCTCTCTCTCCATCCATCTATCTCTACCCTATATCTCCTCTTTCTCTATCTCTCTCTCTACATCCATCTATCCCTGCTCTATCTCTCCTGAGTCTCCTCTATCTCTATCCTTTCTCTCCTTTATCTCTCCTCTATTTACCCTTATTCACCATCCATCTTTCCCTGCTCTATCTGTTCTCTCTCTCTCTCTCTCTCTCTCTCAAATCTCCATCCATATATCCCTGCTCTATATCTCTCCTCTCTCTCTCTCTCTCTCTCTCTCTCCATCTATCTCTATCCATCTATATCCATCCATCTATCCCCGCTCTATCTCTCCTTTTCCCCTGCTCTATCCCTGCTCTATCTCTCATTTATCTCTCCTCTCTCTCCAACCATCTTTCCCTGCTCTATCTCTCCTCTATCTCCTCCATCTCTCATTTATATCTCCTCTCTCTCCATCCATCTATCTCTACCCTATATCTCCTCTTTCTCTATCTCTCTCTCTACATCCATCTATCCCTGCTCTATCTCTCTTGAGTCTCCTCTATCTCTATCCTTTCTCTCCTTTATCTCTCCTCTATTTACCCTTATTCACCATCCATCTTTCCCTGCTCTATTTGTTCTCTCTCTCTCTCTCTCTCAAATCTCCATCCATATATCCCTGCTCTATATCTCTCCTCTCTCTCTCTCTCTCCATCTATCTCTATCCATCTTTCACCCGCTCGATCTCTCCTCTATCTCTCCTCTATTTATCCTCAATAACCATCCATCTATCCCCGCTCTACCTCTCCTCTGTCTTCATCCATCTATCTTTTAAATATCTCTCCTCTATCTCTCCTCTCTCTCTCTCTCTCTCTCTCTCTCTCTCCGTCTATATCCATCCATCTATCCCCGCTCTATCTCTCCTGTTCCCCTGCTCTATCTCTCCTCTATCTCTCATTTATCTCTCCTCTCTCTCCAACCATCTATCTCTACCCTATTTCTCATACTAGGGGAAAGAGATAAAAGGGGAGGAGCCAGAGAGGGAGTGCAGAGAAAGAAAAAGGAAAGAGAAAGGGAAAGAGAGAATTAGAAGAAAGAGAGGGAAAGACAGAAGGGTTATATTGAGAGGGTAGGAGAAAGAGAGAGTGAGAGAAAGAAAGGGGGAGAGTGAGAGAGATAAGAGAAGGGGAAAACCTAGAAAGTTTGAAAGAGAGAGAGATATAATATAAACATAACATTTCAAAAATTGGGGAAAAAGCCTGGAATACTTCGCCATACCTCCACTCAGAAAATGTCGATCGTGGTCATGAGCGCGAGCAAGTGTTACGGTGTTGGTATATTCTACGGTGTAAAGCGCACGTGCGGAGCAGTGCTCTGAGCTGGGTGCAACTTTAAAAAGCGCCCTCTCCTGACGAAATACGAATAACCGTGTTTTTCGATAAACCTTGTTTATCGATAAACCTTGTTTATCGTCGATAAACCTTGTTTATCGTCGATAAACCTTGTTTATCGAGAGAAACTGTGCTTATCAGTCGATATACAGAGTTTCTCACGATAAACAAGGTTTATCGCTCGATAAACCTTGTTTTTCGCTCGATAAACCTTGTTTTTCGTCGATAAACCTTGTTTATCGGCGATAAACCGTGTTTTTCGGGGTTATTGGGCATATGGCGCGCCATAGGAGTCTCTCCCTCTCCCTTATCCTTACCCTCTCCCCTTCTCCACTCCCCCCCCCCCCCTCTCTCTCTCTCTCTCTCATTCTCTCTCTCTCTCTTTCTCTCTCTCTCTCTCTTCTCTCTCTCTCTCTCTCTCTCTCTCTCTCTCTCTCTCTCTCTCTCTATCTCGTTGTGTGTGTGTGTGTGTGTGTGTGTCTCTCTCTCCTTAATCCTTTTCTCTATTTACACTTTGAAGCGTTTTGTCTCCCAGATTCTTTTTTTCCATTCACTTTCCCTTTTGGAATATTTCTCTTTTGTTTTTTATTGTGTTTAAAAAAATAATATAAACCTTTACATTTGTCATTTTATCTATGTATTACTTTATTGTCTCTGTTGTCCTCCCCTTTTCTCTCTCTCTCTCTCTCTCTCTCTCTCTCTCTCTCTCTCTCTCTCTCTCTCTTTTCTTTCTATCTTTATCTCTCTTGTTCCCTCCTGTATGTTTTGCTACACCCTCTTTTTGGCTACCGGTATCCTATTCATTAAAAAAAAAAAGTTCTTTACTGTTTATGCCTCTTTACTCACATGCATTTGTTTTTGTGATCAGAATGCCTTCTACAATTTTAAGTGTTTAATTTAAATATTATTATCAATTATTATATTAGTTATTAACATACCTGCCAACCCTCCCGAATAATCCAGAATATCCCGTTTTTGGATTTCCAAAATTGTGATTTTTTTTTTTTTTTTTTTTTTTTTTTTTTTGTTGCTTAAGCCAAATTAAGCTTGTTTTATCATATGCCGCATGTGAGAGTTCACGTATTGCGTGCGTTGAAGGGCTGCATGATTGAGCAGCAAATTTGTATTCGCTTTTTTGCACAGATTTACCGCGTATTAAGGGTAGAGATTTCTTATTTTCGAAGACATACCGTGCTAAAAATTCTTAATTCTCATTTTCAAATGTTGGCAGGTATGTATTAACATACTTCCCTTTTCATAAAGCACTTCTCAACTTACAGTGTTTCTTGAGAACCCTTTTGCAAAAATATCTTTCACTAGACTTTCATTCATCCTTCCATAGCTCTGTGAGTCCGTGTCTTATCGAGGATAAAAATAGTTGCATCTGTGTCAAGTAGAAGCACCTGTTTGGGTCCCGTTCAAGGGATCAGCTTCTACCTGCTTCTCTGATAAATGAATCTGGATTAAGACATCTTCAGCCAGGCTCATGCTGTGTCACGCCCAAGTATGATCAAATCCCACACAATAGAAATAAGGAGGTACGGAAAGGGTCCAACATAAAATGAGACAGAAATGAAATGTGTATTCCTGACTCACCCCCGCTCAAGGTCAGCATTTTATTTTTGCGGGGCACATCGTCATGACAATGAGACAACTGCCCGGTGATGTGCACCGAAAAAGAGAATATAACCACGGGAGGCTCTGTGGAACATGTGACCAGAAATGTCAAGCATAATTTGTCTATTGCTGTCAGGTCACCTTTTGATCGATAGACAATGAGAGTGCACCAAAAATTATATTTTCATGACATTTTATTTTATTTCATGCCAAACGCTTAAAAATGTGGGGAAATAATTTGGCATATATCACTTTGCATACAATATAGAAAAGACAGGGAATAATTGTTGTCATTCACAAAACTGCACTATTATGTTTTTGATGATGATCCCTAAGTATTTAGAAAGGTGTCATCTATACATGTGTGAAGGGTCTACCTTTTTAAAGTGAAGATATGGAAATATATACTGTGTAAATGTACTTTGGAACACCTTTGTGAAGAGGTATGCTATGAATCTTTATGACAGACAAACAGAGACAAAGAGGGAGATCAAAAGAGAGAGAGAGACAGAGAAAGAAAGAGACAGAGAGAGACAGAGAGAGAGAGACAGACAGAGAGAAAGAGAGAGAGAGTGATGGGAAGGGGAGAGGAAGAACGTGAAAGACAAACAAAACTAAAAAGTAATACAAAAGGGGGAATGATCATAGAGGACAGAAAACAAATGTAAATTTCAAAACAATTTAACCAGAATTTGAAAGGATCAGAAAACAAAGTCAAATTCTTAAGAAGTGAAAAAGATATTTCTTTTATTTAACAGTTGTTTTCCACATATAATGTTTCTTTTCATCCATAAAATATACACTCAAATATTTGCACTGGGCATGTACGCATTCATAAAAATGTGATTTATACAGTAATGACACAATGGTTAACCTCACATTATGACATACATTTATTATACAACTGATAGCATTTGAATTGACCAAGTTTATGAGAATCTTGGTAAATTTGTGTAAATTGAGAGACTAAGCTGTTTCAGGGAAATATGTCATCTGTTCAGAGCTAGGAAAGTCATTTAATCGGTGTTAGACTATATGAGTTAATGCAGAGCTGCCAACTAGTACGGATTTCCCGTAATTGGTACGGAAATTAACGACCATTACGGAATGTTGTTTAAAATTACGGATTTTTTTTTTTTTTTTTTTTTTTAAATATATATATTTATTCCCCCCCCCCCCATTTTTCCTGGAAGACTGTGTTGTGATGATATGAAACTCATTATTTAACAACTTTGTGTGAGTAAAATCACCAAAAATTTCAGATAATCATGTGTCTGTGCAATGTTGGCGTGCCGTTTTTATTTGAGTCATAGCGCCGCATAGGAAATTACTGATTTATACCCAAAATTACTGATTTTGAGCCTTGTGATTACTAATTTTCTGTTCTGGAGGTTGGCAGCTCTGTTAATGCCCTTCTGGCTCCAATTAGATAACATACAGTATTGTATCATCAGTTTATTGCAACGTACCTTAAACATAACTGAAAATTCAAAACACAAATCTATGTAAATCAAGAGATTATTTGATAGACTTCTATCATCTTTTATAGTTTATAACTTTGAAGATAATCACGTAATTGGCTCTAGTTTTCATCCATTTCTGAATTCTTTGAGAAATCTAGTTTCTTGAATTTTTCAACTGTAAAATTATGACAGAATTATAAAGGATATGTAATGATCATTTTAAACATAATCCTTGTTATAAAATGATGTACATGGTCAAGTTGCACCTAGGAAACAAATTCTGCCCCATTTCTCCAATATGACATTTTTATTCTAAAACTTGCTCATTTAAGTTGTCATTAGTTCAACATCTGATCTAAAATGATTACATATAATATAATATAAAAGGGCCATAAACCAAGGTTGTAAGTGTTACTATAAATCTTTTTGAGAGAATATTTAAAGAAGTAAAACAAATTAACACAAATATTTATTTAAATACTCAACTCTATCACACCTTGTATATTACTGTATATTTGCTCACATGACACATAATTCGTTTGTGTTAATGCGAACCAACGAATCCGTACATTAATATGTATATGACGGATTCGTCGGTTCAAAATAACGCCGACGAATTGTACATTGATCACATATGGGTTTACAACTAGATTAGTTCCATAATAGTTCCATAACTGGGTGGTTAAGATAAGCTTATGGTTAATGAGGGTTTTTATTGCACTGTTTGTTTGATGTACATTACCAAACATCATACCAGCCTGTTCCCACTTCCAAGCCAGAAGGGCATTAACTCTATATGTTACAGTACGTGATTTAATGCCCTTCTCGCTCCAAACCGACATTTACAGCAGAAATTAGGCCAAGTGATTTATAGAGTTGTAGACCATAAAAAAACATGAAAGTAGGTTTAATTTCAGTACATGAATTATGCCATGGAAAATTAAAATGATAGGAGTTGCTAGAGATGTGGGAGTAGAAAGTCAACTGCTAGAAATAACCAGTTCCGACTATTCTTATCAGATCAAATCTCTGAAACATCTTACAAATGTACATGGCACTTGTGAGGCTAAGGGGTTGCAAGAATAAAACAATTATTTCATGTGATAACCTCTTTGAAAGATCATGCGCTATTCTTGACTAGCTAGAGCTCATGAAAATACAGAAATAATCATTTCTGCCAACTTTTTCACCCTTTCCCTTGATACAATTCTATACTCAATATGACCTTGATGTCTACCTTGCAATGTTATTTCTGTCATCAATTCATTTTCAGAAACTCAGTGTTTGTTTTGTAAATCTAATTCTGACGACGGACGTCATAGATACATCAAAAGCATTGATTAAAATGAATCCTTGATAAAATGTGATTTTAAAAAAAAATGTTGTCGGTTGCCATGGTACACATTCACAGCAATCTTCTCTTTAATAAGATCGAATGGTAATTGAAGGTTATGAAACATGTGTTCCCAAAGTAATTTACTTTGTGAATGGTTATTCTTGAATGTGTCTGAATGACGTATATCTGTCTGTGACCTTTATCTGTGGATAACTACCAGTTAAAAAAAAGGAAGCATCTCTGAGGTCCATGCTGAGACAAACCTTCTATGCATATTTGTATACAATAACCAGCTTTTGTGACCACTTGAATTATATAGAAACCTGTACAGGTTTCATATTAATGTATGAATGACCTGTCTCTATATCAAACTATATAGGATTAAACAAACATTAAATTACTCCAGGGAATAACATTGAACATATTTACAGTATTTGTATACAAAGGTGTCACTACAGGGAGGGTATGAGCATGTGACCCCCCCCCCCCCCCTATTTATTCATTCTTTCTGGATGCAAATATGGCACTTACATGTATACAGAACTTTGGCAAAACACACAAAATAATGACCCTATTCCTTCTCGTTAAATAGTTTCCAGATAATCTATTAGCATTTTGTGTAGCAATTTCCATTTGCAATGGCCCTTATTAGCAATGGCCTTGATTGTTTTTGTGTATATTATGAGCGTAATATCGTACTCTTAATGTTCTATGTAATTTTCCAATCTCATTATTAAACGTGATGAGGTAAAATGTAGTCGTATCTCTCAAACTCTGTAAATATTGATCATTCAACATTTATACAAATTATGTTTTTCAAAGAAAAAAATAATTTAGTCTTCTTTTACTTTGACCTATTGGTTGACTTGATGTAGAAAAATCATGTAACCTTTTCATGTAGAGCAGATTTCCTTTTGATTAAGAGGATCAAACTTGGAAATCGTTCCCTGAAGTCCTGTCACGATAGATATTCACGGAGAGAAGCTAATTTGTCCTTTCCTTAATTTAATTAGAACTTACTGGAAAATAGTGGCAGATCGAGCCTATTATAATGTGACTGAAACTTCTCAGCTGTCTATGTTTTTTTTTTCTTCTTTTTTAAGCCTTATAAATGCTTCCATGTTGCTGATAGTGATGGAGAATTCTTATTGTAAGAGTACTTGGCAAATATTATATAAGAAACAAAAAATGATTCTGAACCATGCCATTATTAACAGGGAGATATACATTGTTTTAAGTAGACTCTTTGTCTCTTATATCTCTTATTCCATATCTTTAAATTACAATTAAAACAGTCTGTGTTATTTTGAATAGTTGATTGCAAAACATGCCTTAAACAAACAAACATTGTAAAGTAGTATGCATGGCATTGAATGTCTAAACATGTGATGACGCAGCATTTCCTGTCTTTTTGTTCAACTTCCCCAATCACTAATTTTCAAAGTGTAATTTTAAGGTTTTGTTACTTTGTATAAAATCTGGCACACTCGATCAAACCAGGAAACACGCTCAACGGTCTTTGATTACAGATGTTTCCTCCTTCAAGCTTGTTAGAGCCTGCAAATAATTTTTATTCTATTTTCTTTTACTATTGTTTGTTTGGAGCCAGAAGGGCATTAACTGATATACTTTATCACAGAACTAAAGTCCTCCATACTTTTCAAGCTTTTAATTATGCATTTTTTATTTGTGTGTATTTAAGTTGTCAGTCTTTATGTAAATCAATTATATTATATACTATTATGATCATACAATTGAGTTTTTGCCAGTTTGATTAACACAGCTGGACACTGGTAGCTCTTGTAACAACCATTAAAACAAAAATTACTGCAGAGTTATCGTATCCACCATTATCAACCATGATGTATGTCTTCAGTAGCTCCATGAGACCGCCATCAGTTTATTTAATTCATTTTACTCATTATCACAAGGCCAAAATGTCACCAATTTAACAGGCATAATACTTATATATCTACCAGTGTGAAAACAGCATGTGCTCTAACCTGCGTTTGGTATGATACAGCCATATCACTTAGATTAATTTACTTCTTATTTTACAAACGCACATTATTTTGCATGAACATTGATACAGATACCATTAGTGGACTGTTCACACTGAGCAAATGGTAAGCAATAAAAAAAAAAATGTTATTTAAATTTTGATCCAAATCATACTTTATACTATTTTGTGTGGAAAAGGAACATTGTGATTGGACTCCCAATTCAAATCATACTCCCTGTGTAATGTGTGAAAAAGCTTGCTATTAAATGAAACAAACTTTACAAATACCGGTATATGTATTTATTCATCATGTGTGAACAGAAAAAAAATCACAAAGATTATAATCAGGATTCAAATTTCAGTCGCATGTATGAATCCACCTATTGTGAGTGCATTCAGTAGCCCCTAGAGACAGCCATCATCAGCCATAATTTCATCGGTTTCCTATTTCCAGCAGCTAGGTCTCGCTTCAAGATGGTGACATCATCTAATTTCTATTCTGGTCCTAAACCACATTCTTTTTTGGTTAATATCCTACTCAAGGAGTGGGGCAACCTGCAAGTTGAAGGGGAAATGCACTCACCTCAAAGAACTTTCTGTCAACCCTTGTTTGCAGAGTATAGAACATTGTTCAAGAGTCTGTAGTGCATGTGTGCATTCAACTTTATGTGTCATTTTATGACTTGCATTAGACTGCAAGTTTGGAAAATATGTATTTTGATGAAAGAAAAGTGTTACATTAGTGTAGTGGTAATATACGTCTAACCCTCAAATTTGATTGAGATGTACAACGAAAAAAATCAAAATGAGCTGATATTTATTTCTCTAGCACAATTGAATGATTAACTCAGTGGGATAGTTCTTTGCAAACATTTTATGATTGGGTACAAAAAGTAATATAACGTGCAAGAAGTGCGAGAAAACACTTGAATCATATAATTTATCTTTGTTCTTCCAAAACATAGAGTTTTAAATACGCAGCATTTTATTTAATTAGAACCATCAGTTTAACAAGAGTACGTATCTCAAGTTATTCATGTATGACATGTACATTTCATCTTCAAAGTTCTTTCCAAGAATGTTTAAAGTAGTTCTGATTAATTCCGAAGACTTTAATTTGTCAGAGTGATCGAGACATATAGTTTAAGGTCTTACCACTTCCAAAAACTTCTCAACGATTTCCAGGCAAGCATTTGTCCATTCCTGTGGACTTTCTCACACCAAGCAGTTTTATATGATGAGATAAATAATTAACGAGAGTCAGTTTCTCCACAAATGTTTATCAGTCACTCACACCGCAGTATTCAACATGATGATGTGTGCATGCCTGATAGACTCGTCTCTGTATTTGACTGCCTTGATCTTGCCTCATTGTCATGATCAGTTAATGTGGAACTACTCAAGAACCTCGGAGGAATCGAGAAAGGTTCTGGTATGCGGGAAAATTCACAGCGCACCATGCATCAAAGACGATCTTGAAGTTTGGATGCTTTAGAGCATAGATGATGGGGTTCAGACAGCTGTCTAAGACCAAGACCAGGGCCAGGTAGGATGACACGTGCAAGATGAGACCGGACTCGACACGAAAGTCGTTGCAAAGAGGAGGACGGTGTAGGGCAAGACGCACATGAAGAATCCGCAGATGACATACAAGAGGTTCTTTGTGATGGTGATGTCAAGTCGCGTTGGCTTGTGCACCTTCTTTTTTCCAGGTTCCTTTTTAGCAGGTGGAACCTTCTCCGTCTTCTCCATCCTCTCCGTCTTCTCCGAAGATTTGTTTGGTTTTGGTCGTGACGGAGACAACTTCGCTTTATTTGCTGTTGCCAAAGTGTTCCGCACATGCTCCCTCACATGTCTGTAAATGAACGTGTAGCTCATGACAATCAACATGAAAGACACCATTGAGAGAATACCAGCGAGAATCTGGTAGACATAGGCAATCGGTTGCATGAAGTCCCAAGCGCAGAGTCGTGAGTTGACATCGTAACCCAGTTCCCCTGACCCGCGGCTTGAGGTACGACCAACGTCACTATTGGGTACATCCACGAGAGAATGACCATCAAGGCCATCTTGGAAGGTGTGTATATTCGCCTGTAATCCTTCCTTGATCTAGTGATTAAGATATAGCGGTTGATTGCGATTAAGGCCAGGGTCAACACGCTGCAGCTAACTGCGGTCACCACAATTGACCCCACGATAGCGCAAATGGCAGGAATGCAGCGGCCACCGTTTGGGCCAAGCAACCCGACAGCCTGGAAAGGCTGGACAATGGAGACTAATAAATCTGTCACACTGAGGCTGATGATGAAGACGTTTGTAGCGGTCTGCAGCTTCCTGGAAAGGAGCACGGGCGGCCATCACAAAGAGATTTCCCACGATACCCACCACACCTATGATGCAGTAGAGAGTAGCAAGAAAGCCCGCTGCGTAATTGTTGATGCCGTACAAATGGCTGCCATCATCCCAGGGAGGTCGGCTCGGCAGTAATGAATCGGTGGCCATTTTGAGTTCAAATCTATCCTCGTCTCTGGTCCATATGAAATCAAATGATTCCTGGAAGGGCAGGGAAGAAAAGAAGATTTTTTTTTTTTTTTTTAAATTTGCTACTAGCTGAACCGGAAGTAGAAATTGTTAGAATTCAAAGTTGTGAAACTTGTGACACAAAAAATGTGCAAAAAAAATTACACCTACATTTGTATGTACTGTACTGTTGCATTTTTCCATCTGTAACTTTCATAAATCTAATTCTCAAACTGTAAGTTATTGACACTTTCAAAAGTTTGGCAAGGCCAAGTTATACACCAGGTAAACAGAGATAAGATTTGGAAACCAGGGGCCTTGTATGTCTGGAAGCCAGAATGCATGACGATAAAACACATTCCTAATTTGCTACATTAAAAGTGATGAACTTCCGTTTGGATTCAGCCTCTGTGTGGGCAGTCAGGAGGGAAAGGAGCGGATGTTTTGCCTCCTCCCTGATTTTTATTTGGATGCTCCCACTTTCCCCTCACACCCCCTTACCCCAATCACCCCTCTCTCTCTCACCACCCCCTCCCTCTTTGACATTCTCTGCCACTACTTCTCTCCTTCACCTCTTATTCCCTATTTCCTTCACCACAACAGTAAAATGGGTTAATAGGATCCAAAATTAGAAAAATTATTTTTATATTTCCCAAGGAATAGTGCAGACCATTGTTATTCATAATGGGTCAGTAATGAAAAAGACCTTCATCATTATTATTAATTTTTGTGTCCCTTTTCATCAAATCTATTTCCCCCTTCCCCTCCCTTTCTCCATTCTCCTCACATTCCTTCTCTCCCCCCCCCCCCCCCCTCTTTTCCTCTTTCTTCTCTCTTTCCCTTTACCCCCTCTTTCCCCCTCCCCTCTCTTCCTCCCTTATATTTCCTTCACCTTTCTTTCCCCTTCTCATGCAGTCTCCCTCCTTCTTTCCTGTCCCCATCCCCCTCTTCATTTCTTCCCCTTCCCATCTCTCTATCCCCTTGTCCCTCTCCCCCATTGCCCCTTCTCTCCTCTTCTCTTTCCTCCTACCCCTCCCTTTTCTTCTCTGTCCTGTTCTCTCCCCCCCCCCTTCCACTCTCTGTCCCCTCTGCCCCTCCCCCTCCATCTTCACCCTCTCACCTCTGATATCTATCATAGTTGTCTCCCTCTGTCTTTATCCTTTACTCCTTTATTCTCTATCTATTCCTTCACCCTCTTCTGCTTCTGAGCACCCCTCCTTCATTCTCTGTCCATTTTTATTCCCTCTCTCTCTCTCTCTCTCCTTATTAATATACAGGTGATTGGGTAATTGAATTAAGGATAATCGAAGCAAGGGAGTTAACAGATACAGGTAGACATTGTCTGTGCCGTTTACATCCCAAAGGGGAAAGACACTGAGTGCTCTTTCCTTCCAATCTCTTCCCATTAAAGATTGCTTAATGACAGATAGATCACTAATAATAACAACCCCTCCTCATTATAAAAAATATTTAAAAAATAATCTACTGAAAAGTAATCAGTTACGTAAATGTATTCATTAAGTTGAACGCACAAAAAAAGAAATGATTGCAATGACTGTCAAGAATAAGATTGAGAGTAATTTTGATACTCTACTGTCTTGCTTATGGAAGTTTCAAAAGGTGACAGACAAGGCCATTGAAACTGCCATGAATTGATTTGTTATAACTTCTTTGTGATTGTGTTTATTTATCATTATACCATTTAGGAAAATGTTGTGATCATTCATTAAATAGTGCACTATTTGTTAATATATTAAAGAAGTTAGAAAAACAAAAACAAATTGCAATGGTTGAAAATGAGTTCATGTTACCATTGGTAAATTACATCAGAAAAGTACTGATGATGGTAAATAATAATAGTAGCATGGTGAAATGACATAATTCAGAGTAGTATTTGTAAATAATTATTATGATGATATTAAATAGCAAGAAGCAAAGTTGGCAATTTATATCAATGAGAAACACAGAAGTACTTGAATATCGTAGTTAAGAAGTACAAGCTATAACTTAAGCGTATATATATATATATATATATGATTCTACCCCCCCCCCCAAAAAAAAAAACGTCGTTTAAATAGGAAGTGAAACTGGAAGGTAAAATGATTGATGATAGAAATATTAAGATGGTAAATAAACAATGATTCACCACTTGGGTAGCATGCGTGCATGAATGAGATGAACTTAAATTAAGAGATGACATTGAAAGCTGCGGTTGTTCCCCTTAATTAATCCGGGGGAACATGAAGGCAAAGGATGTCATTAGGAGGTCATAATTCTAATTGTTATTGTTACTCTCTTATGAATAGGAAGTTTTTGGAAAAAAGGTGAAAGTACAGCAAATTTTGTCATTCTCTGAAAAAGAGAAATGTACAGAGTATAATTATTGTCTACCAGAAGCAGAAGAGTGTTCATACAAGGCATTTCACATGACACCTATATGTTAACCCATAGACTACTGCATTATCTAATCCCCATAGATTTATACAGAGATTACCTGGTTCTCGTAGGCATTGGCTTTAACATGAATCAGAGTGAATTCAATCAATATTAACTATGCATCCAGTAGAGAACAATGTGTGATATGTGATTATTTTTTTTAACTCTTTGAATGCCAAAAAAAATTACTTTCCTCTATAGAAAGGTGTTAAGCGTATGTACAAAAATGTTGTTATTGAATTTAGAACGAGCAATTAGGATTAAAAATGTAAAGTTTAATTTTTTTAAATTTGTTAAGAAAGGAAATAGTTGTGAGCTGACTATAAAGAAGTTGTTTTAATCAAAAACGTGCCATGTAAGTCTGTAAATATCTGACAGTACTTTAATTAGAGTTAAACTGATTTCAGTTTTGGCTAAATAGCGAGGAGACAAATTCAACTATTCCTAAGTCGGGTCATGTTTATCCTGTTTCATGGAGATTTTAGCAGAGTGGCAAAAAATATGACTTTTCTATCAGAAATAGAAGCTCTTTGCAAAGTGACCTCGTAGTGAATACTTTTGCAGAGTGCAATTGCAAATATTTACAAACAGTATTTTGGTAGAAGTAAGGGCAGTTTTTAAAGTACCGGTAAAGCATAATGAAAAGAAGTTATTCATAAATAACTGTGACAGTGATATTAGATTTAGATACTTAGGGAGTTAGGAGTGGTGACCAGTTTGCATAGATTGTAAGAAGTTTTGATTAAACAAAATCATTGACCTAAAGAGAGAAAGCAGAAAGAATACTTGATTGAATAATGTATCACATGAAGTAGTGTAGATGGTACTCAAATAGTCAAGCCAAC
>JAVYIG010006085.1:0-55000 GCA_035222895.1 Strongylocentrotus droebachiensis
ATGATTATTTTGTACATATACATACAATACCGGTACACACTATTCAGAATATTGTCCATTAAGTTTAACCTAAGAGATACAGTGGCGGAGCCTATGGAAAAGCAGAGCTTGTTGTGTTGGATAGGCTCCTTAAACTAAACATGACATAATTAACTAAAGTAAAGTTTATAAAATACAAATACACGCTAAAACAGGGAAAGGGAGATTACAGGGATACATGAACCGATACTCACAGTTAACTACAAAAGACAAGGAAAAGGGAAGGGAATATATCTGCAGCTTATTGAAACAATATTACAATATAGTTTGTTCTCAATATGAGTATATTATAAACATAGTTGGTATGGTCATACCGTTTATAGTTACTCATTGTAATGAACATAAGTATACAGTTTGGAGACAAGAATAGTCAAGAATCAGGAATGACAATATGTATTCAAATAATAACTTTTCAATTTTCTTCTGAATACATGTACACTTACAGACCTTTTAATCACAGAATCGAGAGAATTCCAGAACTTAGGACCTGTATATATTAAGGTATTTTGAGCAAAGCTTGTTCTCGTTCTAGGAAGGTGATAGGAAAACGCTTGTCGGGTAGAATATTCGTGGACTTGATTTCTTTTCTTAAACAAATAAGATAGTGCCTGGGGCAGTTCGTTGTTATTCAGCTGAAACATGAGGCAGCCTAATTGTAAATTAAAAATATCCCGAACTCTCAGTACTTTAGTATTAAAGAAAAGAGGGCTCGAGTGAGTACGAATAGGTACATTGCAAATTGTTCGTATTGCTCTTTTTTGAACAACCAGGATTTTGTCCAGTTGAAGTTTCAATGAACTACCCCAGGCAAGAATACCATAGTTCAAGTAGGGCAACATTAAAGTGGAGTACAACATTTGCAATACATATGTTGGGAACATAGGTTTCAGTTTGTATATAACACCAGCATTTCTTGATAGTAATGAACACAAATAATTTGTATGTATTTTCCAGGACATTTTATCATCGATAAACAGGCCAAGAAACTTGGTCGATTTTACTTTCTTAATTTTAACATTGTTGAAACAGATATCTCCAGGTAAATCGGAAATTGAATTGCTAAATAATATGAAATTAGTTTTGTCCAAGTTCAGTGACAGTCTATTCGCAAAAATCCATTGTGCAATATTCTCAAGTTCCGAATTTACAGTTTCAACAAGAATTTGAGGATTCTGATGAGAATAAAATATGCTTGAGTCATCTGCGTATAGTATAAATGACAATAGTGTGGATGAAAATTTGAAGTCATTTATATATGTTATGAATAGTAGAGGCCCTAAGAGAGATCCCTGAGGAACACCGCACGTGACAGGCTTGACACTCGATGCAATCCCATTTAATGAAACGAACTGTGTACGACTACTGAGGTAACTTTTGTACCACTCCAACGCCTTACCCCTGACACCATAATGCTGAAGTTTTTTAAACAAAATGTTATGATCAATCGTGTCAAATGCCTTGGAAAAATCCAAAAATAATCCTACAGTATGACAGCGGTCGTCAAGAGCAGACGCAATTTTATTAATAAAAAGTAGTATAGCATGAGAAGTAGAATGTTTCTTTCGAAATCCAAACTGAGAGTCCGCCAAAATTCCACAACGTGTGAAAAAATTAAATGTTCGAGTGTAGATCAGTTTTTCAAGAATCTTTGATAAAGTAGTGAGTAGAGAGATCGGTCTGTAATTACTACGTTCTAGAGGATCACCCTTTTTAAAAATCGGTACAACTTTTGCTATCTTCATTTTTCCAGGTACTGTGCCATTTAACATTGACATATTCATAATATGAGTTACAGGTACGATTATTTCTTTAATGACACTTTTCAGTAACTTATTGGTAATATCATCATAACCTGGGGTCTTTTTAATCTTTAAATTTTTCACAATTTCAGTTAATTCTTGTTCATTGGTTGGTACCATAAATAGTGTAGTGGGGTTGGGATTATTCAAAAAGCAATCAAATGATTTTGCCGACGTTGGTATAGATCGAGCCAAATCTGGCCCAATATTGGTAAAAAAGTCATTAAATATTTCGGCAATAGTTTGTTTGTTTTCAGTTGCTGTTCCATGGTCCTTAATTTTAGAGATATTTCGTGAATTTGGTGAACTATTAAGTACATTCTTTATGGTTCTCCATGTCCCTTTAATGTCTCTGTTACAGGAAGTAAACTTTTTACAATAATACTCTTTTTTAGCATTCCGAAGCAGGTTTGTCAAAGTATTTTTATAAGTTGTGTACTTCATGCGATTTTTATTTGTGGGGATACATTTGTATTTGTAGAATAGCCTATTTTTCCTGTTAATTGATTTCAAAAGAGTAGAGTTAACCCAAGGCATTCGAGGAGTCTTTTTATAACTAGAGAGTTTGCGATTCTGTATCGGGAAAGCTTCATTGTACAGTTGAATAAAGATATTCCAAAATTTCTCATAAGATATATTTACGTCTTCTTCATTTAAGACCATGGTCCAATCAACATTTCCAAGTTTAGCTTTAAAATTATTCACATTTCTTGGGGTAATTTTTCGCTGGTCCTTATTATGGTGTGGACCGGATTCTTGTTTCTGTGCCAATGAACAAAGTGCAAATATAGGATAGTGGTCTGAAATATCTGAGAGAATAATTCCTGCATCTGGAAAAGGCTGCATGTTGCAAAATATATTGTCAATGATGGTTTTAGAATTTTCTGCTGCCCTTGTAGGTTTTGTTATGAGCGGTAGTAATGAGAATGAAGCCATAGTGCTCACAAAATCCATTACAAATGCATTTGAGTCATATTTTAAAAGATCAGCATTAAAGTCGCCCATCAATAAGCACGACTTAGATGTGAAAATAGGATGAGACAAGATATTTTGAATTCCAAGAATAAATTCCTCAGTGTGAGATTGCGGTGGTCTGTATACTATGCCAACAACAATATTCTTATCACCTATAACACATATTTCAATAAATAGGGTTTCCAAGGAATCGGTCATAACAGTAAGATCATTTTTCACCTCATACTCAAAGTGTGTAGGAATATACAATGCTACACCGCCTCCTCTTTTCTTTTGTCTACTGTTGGTAATCAGATTATAACCGGAAAGAGAATACATTGAATGAGGCGAACCAGAGAACCATGTCTCCGTGATACCAATAATAGCACGTTCACATTGAGCCTTGTCAAGAAAGATTTTCAGTTTCTCAAAGTTCTTGTTCATACTTCTTATATTCATGTGTAAAATGCAAAAATTATTAATGGACCTGCTTTGCGTTTTTGTTACGAACATGTTTTCAGTATAGTACTGTGAGCCAAGAGGGATGGAAAGATCGGAGTCATCATAAATCTCAAGATTAAAATTTTCTGAATTCTCATTTAATGTTTTGGCAAAGAGTTCCTCAGAGTCATGGTTTTGTGGATTGTCAGAAGTCTGACAATGCGTTTGAAAAACTGAGTATAAATCTTCATTACTGACTGAGGAAAAAGGGAAAATGTCTCTTAAATTATACATGTATAACAGATAATATTTCGGCTATTGTGTTGCACAGAGAAAACAGTGTAATACAATATATCACATTGCTTATACAAGTATTTTGAAACTGGCAACGTACAGCAAGTATAGCGTTGAGCTAGGTTGCTAACACGAGATAAGTATATTCGAGTAAACAAAAACATAAGGTGAACACAGCTGCAGATAAACATGAAGAAAATTAAAAACGAAAATTCATGTATGTACATGAAAAGAACATAAACACACAGATAACACATACTTATATACACTGAAATAACAAACAATATACGAACAATATTCTGCACCTCTCACAATAAATTGAATAAAACGTCGGTAAATAAAAGAAAAGGAAAAGGAAAAAAATATATATATATATCGAAAAAGTATAGAGCATGCTGCTTGGAGAAAAAGAAAAGTGGGTCCATCAGAAAGTGTGAACAGAGATAGGAATGTCACACGTGTATACTGGATAGCATCATGTTTATTTGTTGAAGAATGGTTGACCACCAGCGCCTCGCCATTTCCCTGCGTAAAACCGCAACTTCGTTCCTTCACGGAAAAGCTTCGCCACATCATCAGCGTACTTGCGTTTCTCTTCGAGGTCTGGCTTCGATAAGTCGTCGATGATGTAATAGTTTACTTCTCCGAGCACTCTCCTTGCCTCCTTCATGATATTTATCTTTTGCCCATGTGTATTGATCTTGACAAGAATATGTCGTGGCCTCTCACCTCTTCTCCCCACACGATGAGCTTGATCAACATGAGCGTCTTCCATGTTGAATTTCTCTTTCAAAATTCCTTGTACAATATTTATACAGTTTTCTTGATTATCCTCCCCATCTTTTTCTTCCATTCCCACGATACGGAAATTGTTCCGACGAGAGATACGTTCAGATTTCTTAATCTCTTCCTGTTGATCCTCGGCATGGCGTTTAAGCTCGAACATTTCTTTCTCCATTTTCTTCATTCTACTCTCAAGATCAGAATTTTTGCGTTCAAGGTCAGATATTCTTTTGCTCTCATACTCAACTGCTTTATTGAGTTCAGCTTCTAGTCTTTTAATCTGAGAGATGAGTGTACTCACCGCATCCTTCACCATCGCTTGTATTGTAGCGGAAATAGAACGGCTATCATCATCGCTCTCATGCGGGCTCGCTCCGGGGTCAGAACTTTCTCCAAGTTGAATGTCCATTGAGCTATCCAGAAGTTGTTTCTTCCCTTGCTTCTTTCCCTTTCGGGCGGCTTGCTTTCGTCTAATGCTACTCATTTTGACAAGTGAGTAATGGTCGATGATCCTCTTGCAAGTAATAAATTAATCTTGTTAAGAAGTGACAATAATTATCTAGTATAAGACGATATCTAGGAGAGGTGCAAAATGTGTGTGTTCACTAACGCGCCATTATATACATCAATTACTTCTTCACCATCTACTTCCAGTTTAAGGTTACTCTCTTTTTTAGATGATGATATGAGTTTCAAAGTTTTCCACATGGCGTTAGGAGTTCCGCCGTTCTCATGGAGTAGAGCATTTATATAATCATTTTTGGCATTTCTGATCATACACGTAATTTCGTTTCTTAATGACTTGTATTCTGACCAAAATTCAGAGCTATCGGGATTGCTAGGCTTAGTTGCCATTGTGTAAAGCCAATCACGCCTATTCATGGCCTCTATTAAATCGCCAGTAATCCACGGGCACAACTTGGATCTAATACGTTTACTCTTTACTGGTGCGTGCTTGTTGACGGCACTTATGAGCAAGTCAACCCAACATTGCCAAGCATGATTTGGATCCTTATCATTTAAAATCTCGTTGAAAGGCAAGTTCTGTAACATGGTGACAAAATTATCATTAGAAAAATGTCTAAAGCATCGATACTCAATAATATTATCATCATTCTTTTGCTTGGCCCTTGCATATCCAAAAACAGTGAATATTAGATAATGATCACTTATATGAGTCTTCACCACTCCCGTGTGTTGGTGTTCCTCTGGGATGGATGAAAATACGTGATCGATCAATGACTTTGTGTGGGGCGTAACACGGGTGGGTACACTATTGAGTTGATGTAATAGATTAGTATCCATTAATGACAAAAGGGCTCGGGAAAATGGAGTGCAGATTTCTGGTAATAAATCACAATTAAAATCACCAATGATTATGATTTCTCCTGCATTCTCACTGATCGAGTGAATTATTTCAGATAGCTTATCAAAAAACTCATTTGGTGAATTCGGAGGTCTATAGACAACTCCCAGATACAAAGGATGTGTTTGTTTTTGTTTAACTTTGACAAAAATTACTTCTAGTTCATTATCAAGTTGACTAATAACTTCGAAACTTATATTATTTTTTACATAGAGCGCTATGCCTCCTCCGTGTCTTGATCGATCTTTTCGAGTTACACAAAAATTATCTAATGATATATCTAAATCCGTAATTGTGGAATCACAATGTGTTTCTGAAATTGCAACAATGTCAAATGGATCGTTACCTAGAAGAATTTTCAGTTCATCCATTTTGTGTGGGAGAGAGTTTATATTTATATGACATATCTTTAAACCGGTTGAACAGAGTTCCGGAATCATGCCATCAACAAGTTCATAATATCCTTGTGTTCTTCATTTAGTTCACTTTCATCCTTGGAAGCTGTAGTTTTTTCAATTTGCGTTTGTTTCTCATTGATGTTTATTACATTTGTAGCGTTTACATTAAGATCCTCCGCGTGAAGACTTAAATTATCGCTATCATCTATTGCTGAGCTTGACGATTCAGGAGCGTGCGGGCCGTCTGGAGACAGTCGAGCCAGTCTCGGGGGAAAACTCTCCCCTTCGGCTTTTTGCGGAATTTGCATGATGTGCTATATCAGGGGTCCGCCTGGCTGCATATGTGAATTTTTTGGTATTCCCTATTCAGTTTTGGGGAGTTGAGAGAGGGGGGAGAGGGGGGGGGGGGGGGGGCAAGGAAAAGAGAGACTGTATATGATAGAAAGTGAAGATTATGAAGAGAGTTGAATGACCTGAGTGAGTAGTTAGTCATAGAGGCCAGCATATAATATTCATAAGTCCACACAATACAGTCAAACCTGCGCTTTAGCGACCACCTGTATAGAAAGACAACCTGTCTATAAAGACTACATTTTTTGTTCCCATTGGATATGGTTTCTCATTGAAACTTGTACTAAACAAACCTGTACATAAAGACTACTTTTCATGTTTCCCTTGAGCGGTCTTTATATACAGGTTTCACTGTAGGAGATGACAAGATTGGTCAGAAAGACCCATCACAATGCATTGATGTTTTGCCCTAGGTGGAAATAGTATAGAGATATCGACTGCCACGAGAGGCCTGGCTATTTCATAGGCTCAAGGGGACGTGCACATCCTGCCACGACCCCTCGGCGCACCGCCCACCCAGGCGCTCTTCAGGGTCATGGCAGGATGTACACGTCCCCGAGAGCCAACAGCCAGGCCTCGAATATTAAAGCAGTTGATATGTCTTTTATATACTGGATTGACACAAACATTCAGTGGTGTGCTATTTGTGTATTGGTTTTTACAAAAATGACCCTTTGATACTAGTCTTGTCATATTCCCACATATGTGTGCCTTATTCTGAAAGAAAAAAAAGGTTTGTATGTTTGACAGATGAATCTGTAGCGTAATAATACCTTAAAATTATTCATATTTATCAATATTTTTGTCTTTAATACAGGGTTGTCTTTAGTCTTTAGTTTTTTAAAGATATCAAGATGTGGAATTAATACATTTTCTTTAGACTGAAGCAATGCCAATGCATCATTTAGATGTATCCAAGGTATTTCTTTAGAGCTGATATGACTATGACTAATCGTGCAGTCACCCTCGTTGCATGGGGTCCTACAGGAATATATATATCCATCAGCTGATTCCTATCATTTACATATATATTGAATTGAGAAACCTAAGAAGCTTAGATGCTCATGGGAATAGCCGTCACAGAGTGCCAAAATTATCACATCTGCTTCTTGTTCCTCCTACTCCTACTCCTCCTCCTTTGCCCTCTCCTTCACACCCTTAATATCCCTTTTCTCCTTTTTCTTCTTCTCCTTCTCTTTCCTTCTTCTCCTTCTCTTTCATTCTTCTCCTCCTATAACTTCTTCTTTGACTTCTCCTTTTTTCTCTTCTTCTTTTTCTTTTCTTTTTTCTTTTACTTGTTCTTCACCCTCTTCTTCTTTTCTTCACATTTCTATTTTTCTTCTAATTCTTCTTCTTTTTCTTCTTCTCATCCTTCTTCTTCCTCTCCTCCTTCTTTCTCTCTTCTTTTTTCCTGCTTCTTTTTCTTCTTCTCATTCTTCTTTCTCTCTTCTTTTTTTCTGCTTCTTTTTCTTCTTCTCATCCTTCTTCTTCCTCTCCTCCTTCTTCTCCTTTCTCTCTTCTTTTTTCTGCTTCTTTTTCTTCTTCTCATCCTTCTTCTTCCTCTCCTCCTTCTTTCTCTCTTCTTTTTTCTGCTTCTTTTCCTTCTTCTCATCCTTCTTCTTCCTCTCCTCCTTCTTTCTCTCTTCTTTTTTTCTGCTTCTTTTTCTTCTTCTCATCCTTCTTCTTCCTCTCCTCCTTCTTTCTCTCTTCTTTTTTTCTGCTTCTTTTCCTTCTTCTCATCCTTTTTCTTCCTCTCCTCCTTCTTTCTCTCTTCTTTTTTTCTGCTTCTTTTCCTTCTTCTCATCCTTCTTCTTCCTCTCCTCCTTCTTTCTATCTTCTTTTTTTCTGCTTCTTTTTCTTCTTCTCATCCTTCTTCTTCTCCCCTCCTCCTCCTCCTTCTCCTTCTCTTTCCTATTTCTCCTCCCCCTTCTATTTCATTTTCTTCATAATTACTATTAATTCTTATATGATACGTTCTGTTCAACTCAAAATATCTTTTATCTATTTGCAACTCTTTATTATCTTCTCATATTCCTCTCTGTCATCTTCCAGCCTTGAATCCGAGATGTCGGCGAGCAAGAAAGATGATGACATCCACAGACCTACCACCTCC
The DNA here is from genome assembly GCA_035222895.1 of Strongylocentrotus droebachiensis. Lineage (NCBI taxonomy): Eukaryota > Metazoa > Echinodermata > Echinoidea > Camarodonta > Strongylocentrotidae > Strongylocentrotus > Strongylocentrotus droebachiensis. The sequence continues at coordinate 8,539 of JAVYIG010006085.1, forward strand.
TCCTCCACACCACCTCCTCCATCCGATACCACCATCCTCTTTAGACCCGACCTTGCTTTCCACACCCTACAGACAATCCTCTTTGGTCTCATGGCCTTTGCAGTGGTCCGCATGAAGTTTGTCTGGACCCCGCAGATGTGCGTCCTGGCGGCGTTCGGTGTCGGCAACGCATCGATATGGAGATTGTTGCTAGGCAAGGCTGGATGCAAGTCAGAAACAGTGGTGAGAATCAGACCGTACTGGTTTGAATGATTATAAGTTAAAGCCGAGGGATGTCATTTAGAAGAAGTAAAAACCTTTAGGAGTATCTCTTTAGTGAATTTAGAGCAAACACTGTACATCACAAATTGTACCTGAAGCGCTAAGGAGTAGTATTGTCACGGGTAATGATAACTCTAAATCTTGAATTAATTTGGAAATGCATAGTAGTGACATTGCAATGCCATCGATATGAGAAAAGCAGTGTTGAAGGCCTATTAGCCTAAATAGAGACTAGACATTCCACACCAATATGCAATGTCTTGCACATATGAACATCAAGAGTGCTATTCAGGGAATTGTTATTGGTCAAATGGTACTAGCCCTTGTCGGTGTCCAAACACCCCCAAAAAAGCAAACACTACATGCAAGTGAAATTTTTCTCAAAAAAAAACTACATTCAATTTTAAAACCAATATATCTTCTTTGTTTCCTTCTCCTTCTTCAGGTGCAATGTGTACGTCATGGTGTTGGAGTATTCATCGTTGCAGTAGCCATCTACTTGGTAAGTTCTTAGAATAGCAACATCTTCTAAAGCTCTGAATTATTTAACTTAGCATCCTTAAATTGCATCACTGTCTTCATTTTTTTTTTATTCTTACATTCTTGTGACAAACAAAGGGCATAAAGTGAACCTGTCTGAATTGAAATAACAAACTCTGACAAGAAAATCCAATTAAAGCATAAATTAATGTTTAAGAATTCCACTAGATATTGCAAATTTTAAAGCCTATCTGCACTAGTTTGGCCAGGAGGGATTAGACCTCCCTGCATGGTCACTGGCAGGTGGTTATCTCATCAAATCAGCTCTCAATTAACATAAGAAAAAAGGGACCATGGGGGACCAAAGGTCACCAATAAGGCATTGTTTGCTATATAGAGGGCGCAAGTAGCTATAAGTAGTGCAGTGGGGTTTAAGATTGTATGCTTGTTTTCATTAAGACCATGATTATTTCAGAAATTTGATAAGAGTTTTTTCCCTTTCACTTACCTAATCTTGTCTTTAGGTCAATGCCAAGCATTATGGAATGACATTTCCAGATAATTTTCAATTTGAAAAAAAGAAAATTATAGACTTTTTTATAAGAATCTACAAATCAATGGTATGATATATCAACGAACGTGAGGTACTTTCAAAACATATGAGTTTCCTATCAAGCATTCATAAAATATTGAATTTAAATAGCTTTGTCACCAAATGACCCAAAACTACCTGCTATGTCATTCCATTAAACACACATATTATAAAATTCAATATTTCATATATTTGATGAATGGTTGAAGGCACGATAGCTCAGTTGGTAGAGCAGTGGTCTCGTCATCCGGCGACCCGGGTTCGAAACCAAAGCGATGCGCTAGTGCCCTTTGATAAGGCATTAATCCTCATTACCAGGTCCCTCGGAGAGGACCTAAAGCCGTCAGCCGTCTGGTTACTTTACTTATTCTTAGCAGTCAGGTAAAATAAACACCACTTTTGATAGGAAACTATATGTTGTGATAGTACCTCATGTTATAAGAATCTACAAATGTAATGATATGATATAACATATACAGTCAAACCTATCTACAGCGATCGACCGCCCAAGGGACACACAAAAGTGGTCTTTTTAGACAGGTTCCTTTAGTACATGTTTCAATGAGAAACCATTTTCAAGGGAAACAAAACATGTGCTTGTTGTAGACAGGTGGTCTTTGTAGACAGGTGGTCACTAAAGCAGGTTTGACTGTATATCATATCATTAATTTGTAGATTCATATTAAAGCCCCACTGTCCTACTTGTAGCTACTTGCTCCCTCTATGTAAAAAACTTCCCCAATCGGTGCATGTTGGTCCCCCATTATCCTCTTTTTCTTATGTTAGTTGAGAGCTGAGTTAATGAGATAGCCACCTGTCAGTGACCTCGCTGTGTGGTCTAATCCCTTCTGGCCCAGTAGTGTTGACGGTCTTTAAAATGTCTATAATATTCTTCATTAAAGATGTAAAATTCTCTTGAAATGTCATTACATAACACTTGGAATTGACCTTAATTCTTGTTTATTGTGTGTTGATTTGACTCAGTGTTATCCAGAGATATCAGCAGAGCTAAATAACCTCAGGGAGTTCTATGATCCGGATACAGTAGAGCTTATGAACTGGATCAGGTATGTCATTGAAAATGAAAGCGAATGATAAGCATGATTGTACATTTGTCTTGGAAAGAAGTCCTGAAAAAACGTCATATGATTGGAAGTTTACTGGTTGAAAGCAAAACTTCTTTTTACACAATCAAACAGAAATTTTCAATTTACTTGTGTAAAAAAAAAGTTTTCAACCAATGGAATGAGGTATTGTGAACAGAAGGTCTGGAAACAGTTGGGGGTAATTCCATAAATTAGGGACCCACTTTGTTTGTGGCATTTTTGTGACATTTCCTTATGTAAATAAAGAATCCATGTGGCTCTGAGTAAAGACTTAACTAGTGGAGTATGATTGTTAAGTGATTCTAGGTTTGAGGATGCAATATTATGCTTGGAAATCACTTTACAATCTCACTCCACTATTTAAGTCTTTACTCAGAGCCACAAAATGTGTGGGTTCCTTATGTAAGCGGGACACCAAAAATATCACAAAGTGGGTCCCTAATTTATGGAATTACCCATGTACAGTACAACACATGCTCCTGCAACAATGGCTCCAAGGTCAATTTGCTACAATGACCACATTTTTATTAAACTTCAAACTTCAATGATGGACCCAACAATACCTATCCCTCAGAGTAACCCTAACCCAAACCTTAAACCCAATTACAATCCTAACCCAAACCTTATTCTTAAAATAAATGAAATGAAGTCTGGAGCAATTTTTGCTAGAACAAATGTCAGCACCCAGGAAACACATCATATTGATTGTTTTGTAGGAGTCGAGTCTTAAAAAAGAATTAAGTGGTCCAATTAACACGTGCTATGTCATTTGTGTGCTATGAATTGACTCAGAAGAATATTGCTATTATGTATTCTTTGAGTAAAAGTACTTCAAAAGGGCTCTTGAACTTAAAATTTCACACTATATTATATACTAATATAGTATATAAATGTCATGTGTCATTAAGTTTTGTGATAGCTTGCAAATAAGTTAAAAGCTAGATTTTGTGTTATTTACCTTCAATGAATTCAGTTTTATGTTTGCATTGACAGGGTCTAAAATGGGCATTGTAAATGGCATAACTTGCCAGAATACCTTAGCAATATAAGAACATACAACAAGTTCAGAAGTAATTCAAAAACATACTTATTTAGCACTTGGTAAATTATAACAATTGAGAACCCAGTGCACCATTTCCACTCCTTCTGTATTATTCTGTTCTGTAAAGTGCATAGAGACATGCAATTATGCCTATGTGTTGTGCACAAAAACATTGAATTATTATTAAATGAGTGCAGTCAACCCTGTCTATAGCAACCACCCAAGGGAAACACAAAAAGTGGCCTTTGTAGACAGATTCCTTTAGTACATGATTCAATGAGAAACCATTTTCAAGGGAAACAATAAATGTGGCCTTTGTAGACAGGTGGTCACTAAAGCAGGTTTGACTGTATGTGAATGAATCAGATCTCTTTTTTCCTTGTTTACAGTCAGCAGACACCAAAGACGGCTGTATTCAGTGGCAGCATGCAGCTACTAGCTGGAGTCAAACTGTGTACAGGCAGGAGATTGACCAATCATCCTCACTATGAGGATAAACAGCTCAGAGATAAGACATTGGAGGTTGGTTACCATGGAAATACAGTTAACACTTAAATTATTCACACCCTTACCAATTTTCATAACTTTTTATGTACCGTAAGTGATTTTTTTTTTTTTTTTTTTTTTTTTTTCTTCTTCCTGATTTATGTTTTTTGAAAATGTGACATATTAAAGCTTACATCTAGAAGTATTCAACAAAGGCCCTAATTCAACCAGTCCACCTTTTATTCTTGAGTTACGAAAAACGCATAGAAACATCAATTTCGCAAGGGGTATGAATAATTTAGTTGTTTACTGTTGAAGTAGAAATGATGGTGGTGAAATGATTGGTGATAATGGTAGTCATGAAGATTTTTATGAGTTCCTTGTTGTATTTACGCGATAAATATCATCATTACATCATCTTTGCAGGAACTTCTTCCTACCGAAGCATATTTGATAAACATTGGATATCAAAAAATAAAATCCTCAGAAATTAAACATGCTTCATCTTTGTAGGGCATAATGAAATCAGATTTATTGGTATTATTATTTTTTTATCATTATTATAATTATATTTTTTGTCCATCTCATCTCTCTCGTATTTCCTACTAAACATCTTACGACAATACGCTTTTCTTTTCATTGACAGCTGTATCAGTATTACGCCCGACGGAGTGCTCAAGATGTCTATGACATCCACAAAGCGACAGGGACAGATTACATCATCCTGGAAGACAGTATCTGCTATGCAAGGTCTTCTGAAGTAGGCTGCAGACTCCCTGATATTCTGGATATCATGAATGGACATGTGAGTTACATGTATATTACCCTGGGCCCCGTTTCATCTAACTTGTTCAAATACTAGCCATCCCTCGAACCAATAAACGAATACGAGATGGAGCTTTTTCAGTTACTGCCCCCAAAAACCTGGAACTCCTCACCCCCTGTCCTAAAGAATTGCCGTACTCTTGCAGCTTTCAAGTCGTGTCTGAAAGCACATCTTTCTTAAATTGTCTTAATATTCCTCTTTGTTTGTAATCAATGTAAGCTTTGTATGATAATGTTGTTATGCTTTGTTTGTAGAAAGTATTTTCTTTTTAAACGCTTTTTATCTTATGAAAAGGTGCTTTATAAATGAAATGTTATCATTATTACAAGTTGCAGGAACTGTTATAAACTACTAAAATCATTGCATTTGATTGGCTGAGTGCATGTTTTTAATAGAATTTTAGTCTTTGGTATTGATAAGATGTTCAGTTATTCTTCAGTTATGCTTATCTTCCAGAATCTGGACAAAACACCATAGATTAGTAACATGCACACATATACCCATCCTAAAAACTCCTCCCTTTTCCTAGAAAATTATCTTCTTTTGACAGTCATCTCCTGGACTATTGCCACCCAACCCTACGGCATTATTCTTCTTTTCTTTCTTAATGTTTACATTGATATGGCTAGTAAATACTATATGTACATTCAAGTATACTGTATGTTGTGATCACTGATCAGCATCAGTGCTTGATGTTTTGGCATGAGAAAATAATAAAGTAAAAATCTTTGGAGTGAAGATTTCCTGTTCATACATGTAAAAGTATTGATTCATACACAATTCAAACACTTGAAAATCCATATTCTTAATTCCTGTATCTCCTGCCCATCTTTATCCATGCAGTTGTACAGCGAGGCAAACCCAGCCCTGGAACCGGACCTGAAGATCGTCAAGACCAAGCGCTTCTGCGATGCTATCCAGAACGGGGGCCAGGACTTCATGCGACTCTTCAAGATGGTCTTCCAGAACAGGACCTTCAGGGTTTATCAGGTCCTAGCACAAAGTCAAGGAGGCTGATACAACACCAAGTCGGATTCCTTCTCATTTTACTATTTATACAAAAATAATGATAATTATATTTAGCCCTCCAAATGCCACTTTATTTGATAAAATCAAAATAACAAAGAAACAATTATAATGTTACATATGTTTGACCGACTTGGTTCTCTCATTTGGCTGCCACTCACTTTGTAACAAATTTTCTTGTATACCAGATAAACCTTGGGGATTCGACTTATCCATAAGGAATGGTTTATTCAACAAATTCTTAGATTCTCTGACAATCTGTGTGCTCACATGTTAGTGTATTAAAGAAGGGTTTTATGGTTCATGTTTGAAAACAATGAAATCAAATTCTTTTTACTGTTCTCGCAAATAAGAATTCATAATGATTTCTCTCAATCTTTTTTCTTTTATTATACAATGAAATGTTTTCTTTTCCTTTTCAGAAACTATAAGTTTACAGACAGCATATCAAAGTGCCAAAATAAAAACCAAATAAATTGAGATAGCTATCAAAGATTCATCTCTGCGTTTATTGAAAGAGAAATTCTAGTGAACCAAAGTATTCTTGCATCAGTTGCCTCGTACAAACTGAGAAAAAAATATGTGATCAATTTTCTTGTCATATCATATTACGGTTTTCATTGTTATTCAAATATTTATGTGTTTATACATGTTATGCTGTAAAAAATGAGGTTTTGGAGAGGTTAAGATTAGAAAATATTAATGTTTGAAAAACAAGTACATGTCCTGTTATCAGTGGAAAAGACAGAGGGCATTCAATCTCTACACTGTAAACACTTTCATATCCTAAACATTATCATATAATGCGTTCAAATTTAAAGCATTTGATTGTTATGTAGATGTTCTTTGTTAGAAAATTGACATTGAAAATTCTTGTGCAGATTGAGTGCACATGCCTTTATGAATAACATTGTGTTTGATTTTGTTGTTTATTTATTGTTGAAATATTTACACATTGCTGGTCAAGTTAAGGTGATTTGATTTGGTTGAAATATTTTAATCTAAGACCGGTATTAAAGATAATCACCATCACTTTCTTCAACAAGATTTGTAAGTGAGGTAAAAGGTCTGTTTGTAGCCAGCTAGAGAAGCATTAACTCTGTAAGAATTTATGTCCTTTGGGCTTCAAAGAGAAATATATAGAAATATACAGATGTCCAGGTAAACAAATTTGAATACACTGTTCTACCTTTCATGGGTCGTTCCCCGTTTTTCATTATTTTAAAATGTATTAACATCTATATTGAACATCAGGCATATATTGTAAGCTGTGGGCATTCTGACTAATGAAATACAATTATTTGAATGAAATAATTTGTAACATTTTGCATTCAATTTGATTTCATTACAAAAATGGGCTATTTGATTTGCAAGATATTCAGAGTTGAGTGATTCAGCCGTACCTCGATATCTGTCACTGATCAATAAATACTAAGAAAACAAAATTGAATATTTGATTTATTGAATATCCAAGCGTTCCAAAGTAAATGTATAAAAATTGGTTTTTACAATTGTCAGAAAAATATCTAATGAATAATAATAATAATATATTGGATTTATAAAGCGCCTTTTTATTTCATTTGATACAAAGCGTATGTTATTGTTATTTTGTACAGATTTTATATTTATTGTTATGTAACGTTCCCGTTCAAATTTGTTCTGTTTTAATGCTCCTCCTCTGAAATGTCTATCGTGCTATTATTGGTGTCGTTGAGTGCAAATATACAGGGTATGTCCTTTGTATTCTTGATTTTTGCAATATTCTATAAACTAGTTTAGGTTTAAGTTATTCTTCTGAGTTTGTATTTTTCATATCTTTGTATTTAAAGGTGTAAACCCATCACCTTGTCTTGGATGTATTTATATCCGGTTTATGTTGGCATTAATAATGCACTGAAGTTTTGACATTAAAGGCTGTGTTTCTTGTATTTTTAATATTAAAAGGGTTTTTAAAATACTGAAATATGAGTTTGAACCTGTTATACAATCCTGCCCATTTTTGTAAATTTGTAGCTACATTGTTTTTATGATTAATGTTTTCAGATAATTTTTACAATTTATTTAAGTATATGAGCAGGAAAAGAAAAATATGCAATTGAAATTTTATTACAGATGAGCATGCGTTTTTATTGCATCTGGATTTCATTGCATATGGCTATTGTTGGAAGTATGGCTTCCCTATCTGTTCAAATACCTAATTTTGACATTGTAAATTATTAAAACTTTCTTTTAAAGTTTAGAGATTTGTTTTGTCGTCCAATTTTCAGAAACAACTTTTGTTTTATTGAAAATACAGTTCATGTATTGATTAGCAGATCAATATAAAAGGTGATTTTTTTTCTAATTAGAAGTCTCGTCGATATGTATAATGTAATATTTCAAGATGGCAGAAGTTTTGCATTCAAATAATTGTAAATTGTAAAAAATTTGTTCCTTTGGTATTAGAATTTTCATCTGTTGTAAGCCTTTTTTTTCCTTTATTTTTTAATTTAAATATAGGGTCTCATTCTCAGATATAAAATATATGACAATGTATGTACATACATGTACTTTTAAGAAACAATATTTAAATATATTCAAATTTTTAAGCCTGCAAATGTATTCATGGACAGAGTGATTGACTGTAAATTCAATCTTTGCACTTTAAAGTTCACAAATTTAGTTGATGCATTTTTAGCAGGGATAAATATGTTGGTTTAAGATGTTTTCTGTGTGCAATGTTGTTACTAAGATCCTGAACAAAGGGTCATCTGATGAGTAGTTTACTGATTGGAAAATTCTTCTTACACAATAGTGAGTACTTTAGAACGCTAACAGTGTTTTTCGTTGAACTGATGCCATCCTCTGAACGCCATCTATGATGGCCTCAGTCTGACAAAGAATGCTGTTAGCATTCGAAAGTACTCACTAAAATTCAAATTGATTGTTTAAAAAGAAGTTTTCAACCAATGTTGTTACTGTTTGTGCTTTTCTTACAGAGTTGTTCTATTGAAAGTAAATATTCAAAGAATACGTTTTCCATCTTTTTAAAAAAAAAAGTGCCAAGTTTATGATGAGTTTTGTTAAAAGTAAATAAATACACTTTGTTGGTAACGAACAAATATTTAATGTGTACGTCTCTTCTATTTGGTTGTCATGTCTTGATATTAAATCATGATCATCTGTTCTATGGGCAGAAAATGTGGGAAATGGGTACATTTAAATGTAAGCAAAAACACTTCAAGAAAGAAGACACTTTGTTTTAAGGAGGAGGTATATGTATGCACTTTATTCACAGAATATATTATTCACAGAATATATATCCTGCCTTGATTCGAAATACATTGTATCATTATTAATAACTTTTTTCCATCCCCCAGCCCCCCCCCCCCCCCCCCCAAGAAAAAGAAGAAAAAAGGAAATTGAATAAAGAATGAGCTCAAAGTAGGTAGACAGAAGAATAAGGTCTGATTGACAGAGTTAAAATATTTGTCAGTCACTTTCTTTCCATATTGCAAAGGTAAAGGTTGCCTCCGTAGAGCATATCCCCAATATGATGTTCCTTGAAACTCCCATCCGGAGATTTATAAATTGTAGGTACATCAAATAAATCTAAATGGCAATCGTCTTGGCGTAGCTCTCGAGATCTTTTTTACGGGCAAGTAATTAGAAGAAGAAAAAAAAGTATAAAACATTCTAGCAATAGACCGGTTTAATAATATATTCAAATTTTGTGCATATTGTTTAAAGAAATGTATTCTTGACAATCCAACGGCTTGAAGAGACTTGCCCGACATAGCAACAAGTAATGAATGCAGACTGTATTCCAAGTATTGTAGTTCATTCATTAATGACATCTTAATGGAATACCTCGCCAGTCATCACTAGGTCCACAGGACAGAAACATCCATTAATTTATATATGTTAGTAAACCAGTCTATTTGATGGTGCCAGATGTACATCTATTTGCATCTTGGCCATGTGTTCTCAGTCTTTTAAGTAATTGTTCTGCAGGGCAGGAAAGATAAAGCATGATCATGTGGCATCATTTGACCAATCACATTGCCTATTGAACCCTCTCCATATTGTTCAAGAAAAAAAATTCTTTCACTTCCCTGCATTATTCCTGAAAAATGACAAGGCTGAGGCTATGGCACTCTCACCGTCCTCCATCCCTTTGTTAACATCACTAGCAGCTGCCTGCACTGTAGGTGTGGATACACCGCCTGTTCCAGTCCTTCCTGCAGTCCCTCCACTGCTGGTAAAACCCAACCCCCCTCCAGCAGTGAATGGTGGATTCGAATCCGACCACCCGCTTGGTTTGTTCCACTGTGACAACGTGGCAGTGCTAGACTTCTGCCCAGTCTTTTCCTTGGCTCTTCCATACATGGATGAATAGTCCCTCGGTGGCGGCAAATTAATTTTGCTTCGATGCTGTGTTTCGGGAGATGGATCCTTGGAGCTATCGGGCGGGGCAAACTTGGGCGGGGCAAACTCGGACGGGGTAACCTCTGGCGGGGCAAATTCAGACGATCTTGCACTGCTAGGCTTGTTAACATTCTTTTGCTTGGTAGAATTTGTGAAGGGCAAGTTGTAGTCTTTCGGTGGAGGGTATCTACCGGTAGGTGTTTGATTTTGGCCTCTCTTACGATCAGACTCGGTGTAGATGGATGGAGGAGCAAACTCAGACGGTCTCTCTTCTCTGATGTTGGTTAGCTTCTGTTCCCAGGCAGACACCGGTTCTATGAAGTGACAAACATATTACTTTCTTGGTAATACAAGTTTATATATATGTACCACATAGTAGGATAAATGAAGCCTGAAATATGTATCCGATAGATCACTATGCCAAATATAAAGAAAATGCAGCTTTGTTTGCTGAGGATCTTTCAAATATTTTTATCATTTAATAAAAGAGCAGATCATTTTCAGTATCAAAACAGAAGTTACATGATGCTAAGCTATTATTTTTGCCATCCCAACAAAGGTACTTGCTATCAAGTACATATCTTCCCATCATATGAAACATACAAAAAACCTTCTTTTCCCCCGATAATTCAGCTCAATTCCTGTATTAAAGCAACAACAACAAAACCTGCCTCAATAGACCAGTTTACTTACATGATTATTCAAACTTATGGGCATTTCTTTCCTCGGGACTTAGTGACAAGGTATTCCATTTACAATACTTTGAATCCAGTCTACATACATCATTTGTTGCTACGTCAGGAAAAACTTGGGCAAGCTTATAGGTTGTCAAGACAACCTTTCTTTAACCAGTATGTATAAATTTGAATATGTTATTAAACCAGTCTATTGAGTGATCACAACAACACCATTTATACTAGAAAATACACTTCAGGGCCCCCGTTTCACATAACTTTTCATCAGTGACAAATGACAGTTTTTGTTATAAGCTACTGAAATCCTTGCTTCTGATTGGTTATCAGCAGATTTGTCACTGATTTTTGTCATTTTTCATTGAAAAAGGCTTTGTGAAACAGGTCCAATCATTTCCTCTTTATATCTAACAGGCAGGGTTTTCTTCATACACTATAGCCAGAAATATGAGGAATTATGTGAACTCCAATGGTGTATACAAAATTCTAAAACTAATGGCAATTTTTGGAATTCACCAAAATGGTTTGATTTATTGATTGTTCAGGAGGGTGTTTCTCAGAGCCTTTTTTCAATGACAAATGACAAAAATCAGTGACAAATCTGCCGATAACAATCAGAAGCAAGGATTTCAGTAGCTTACAACAAAAACTGTCATTTGTCTCTGATGACAAGTTCTGTGAAACGTCACCCAGGGCAATCATGTCCTCTTTATATCTGACTGGCTGGGTTTTCTTCATACACTCTAGCCAGAAAATAAGACATTATGTGAACTCCAACGGTGTATAAGATTCTAATACTTATGGCAATTATTGAAATTCACCAAAATGGTTTGATTCAGAGCTATCTATACACAGAGTTTGGCCAACTCGGTTTCACTGGGTCACAACATGTCGTATATTCTTTTTGTTTGTGCTTGCCCAACGAAGCAGTAGTCGCCATGTTGTGTCCAACTCGAACCGGGTTGGCCAAACTCTGTGTATAGATGGCTCTGGTTTGATTGATGAAGTTACCTTTTCCGACATCCCATTCTCTGACTTTGCTTTCCTTGGCTGGCTTGGTTTCCTCTGCTGCTTCTTCAGTCAATCTGTCATCTTCCTTCTTCTCCTCCTCCTCCTCCTCCTCTTCATCATCCTCAATCACTTCTCCCCTCTGTCGTTTCCTCTCCTTGATCTTCTCAAGTCTGGCTTTCATGGCAGCTTTTCTCTTCAGCTTTAATTTTTCCCTTCTCTCCCTCTGACCCATAGTCTAAAAGAAATTATAAAATTCATCATTATTATATTATTATTATTTGTTATTATTGTTATTATTATTGTTGTAGTTGTTGTTGCTGTTGTTGTTGTTGTTGTTATTATTATTATTATTATTATTATTTCTTTATTGCAACCAAAACTTCAGGTTGGATTATTAATTATCAAATTATTACACATTATAAAATAAATCAAAGTGAGCTCATGAGTAACATATTTCATAATGATTGTATAAAACATCACAATAAATTAGGGTATGTGTGTCTATAAATTGAGCAGTTTATAATGAAATTTATGATCAAATTTCAGTAAATTTCTGTACTTCCCGTCAGTAATTTTTTTTTTTTAACTACAAAGTATTACAAAAATATAGAGTATCATACATCCTTGCAATCCAATTTTCTTTAATCATTATTCAAATTCAAATTCAAAACCATATTAAAATATGTGGAATAAGGCATTTATTTCATCCTTAAACAGAAAAGGGTACATGAATTCTGAAGGTTGTTCCATGAAAGATCTTTAAAAAATCGAATTAAAGAGATAAACTCCCAAATATGAATCTTGAATGATAATTTCTAATTTACATTCACCTAATGGCATGGAAGGGATTAAGATTTGATGTCATGAATGACAATGGGCCATTTTCCTAATGTAACCAAATGTCTTCATAAATTTTTCTTCATTCACCTGTTTCAAATAATTGTATTTCAATAGTCAGAATGCAAATTACATATATTACGTGTTGTTAGGTAAGACAAACCATAATTTTTGTCCTACGTAGCAACAACTAATGTATGCAATTTGAATTCGACCATTGAGATACATTTATTCATAACGGGTGAATGAAATAATTTGTATCGAGGTGCTTCACAAAGGCGTATGCATAAATTTGGTTACGTTACGAACATGGCCTATTCATTGTATGAGACGTACCTCATCTCTGAGTAGTTGCAATGTCTCCATCTGTTGGTTCCTCTGATTCTTATCCTTAGAGAAATCAAAGTAACCGACGCCCATGTCACGAACCTCTACAGGGTTGAAAACAAACACAGGGAGAAACAAAATATATTAGATATGATTTAAAGACGCATAGTAGTGGGTTTTCATGAGGAATTTAACACCATTCTGGTGTTTACCCAATAACAGGTGTTGTCAGTCACCAAGTGCCAACAAGTGCCATAATCCTCTGAAATTAACAGAAATTTCAGCAACATGCCAAGTAGGAGAATAAGTTGCAAATGTTTAGATGCCTATTGAATGGGATATTTCCTTTTTCAACATTCATTACCTTTCCAACAAAAAATGCAACCATTTCACTCGCCATAGCCAGTTTGATCTATTCAATTATCATTGGATAAAAGGCAATTATTTACTGAATTTCAAATGGGGTTCATATAATATAATGTTAGATATCAAGGAATGTTTCTATCAAATGAACTATGAAAATGCACAATAATCAACGAGTTGCCTTACTAAAATTGCTGCAAACTAATTTCACACACTTGTGCGGACATTTAAAGGGGAAGTCCACCCTGATATTAAGTTTTAATAGAAGCAGAAAAAATGAGAGAAACAGGTCAGTGAAAGTTTGAGCAAAAACCGATTAAAAATAAGAAAGTTATCAATTGTTGACGGTAGGAGAGGAACTCACAAGATACGTCAGCGCCAGGAGCGTCACAACGTGACGGACATGTGCGCCATATAAGAAGCCACCATTATTATTATTATTATTACAACTTCAAACATTCTTAACTTTCCTATTTTTAATCGGATATTATTCAAATTTTTGTTAATTTGTTTCTCCCACTTTCTGCTTTCATTACAGCCAACTTTATATCAGGGTGGACTTCCCCTTTAAAGGGATTGGACAACTTTATCTCAGATTCTGAAACAAAATCCTGGATTTAGCTCAAGCTACAATGATAATTATGAACCTTTAGGTCAGTCAGAAACCCCATGACTTTTACAAGCCGATCGCCTGTCTGATTATCAAGATATTCATGATATGAATTCGAAATCAAATTTTGCGTTTTGCGGGAAACGGGTATGGTAAAACTGGTCACTCAAAGATTTTTACATTTTTGAGGCACTTCATGATAATATTACACCATATCAAAGACACTGATAACATGTAGGACCATGCATCTCAGATCTAAAATTGTTAAACGATGCCTTTAAAGTGATCTAAACCAGCTGGTGCACATCCTGCTTACCATCATATTTGACATTTTGAAAGTGGGTGGAGACGAGAGGTCCTTTCGCTGCTGCTTCTTCCTCCTCTTCCCATTTCTTGCGTAGCATCTCACGGTACATGTCGTTGGACATCAGATCCGGTAGATCATCTTTCTTCTCCTCAACCTGTTTCTTCTCTGGTTCGCTAGAGATGTGACCATAGAAAAGGGAAATAATTGCGAGGGTCAGATTTCTACACTATTGAAGTTGAAATTGAATACAGTTATATAAAGCATATCATTGTTTAGAGGAGGCAAGATGGCTCGGTGTAAGAGCAGTGGTCTCTTAATCGGGAGGTTCCGGGTTCAAAACCAAGTTAATGCCCCAGTGCCCTTTGGTAAGGCATTAATCCTCATTACCAAGGCCCTCAGAGAGTGCTAGTACTTAAAGCCATCAGTCCCTTAGTTGTTTACTTACAAGCATATACATCCTTTCTTAGCAGTTGGGTAAAACAATCATTATCATCATCATCATCATCATCAAATTGTTACTATGAATTTGGATAATGCGTAAGCTACAACTTGTTGAGTAGCTGGAGCCAAAGAATGGTCACAGTTTGGAATAGATCATGCTTTTTCCTTTCCATTTTTACGCCTTTTTACAAGGGACAGAGTGATGTATCCACAGAAATACTAGGCAAAAAAAAATGCAAAAAAAACAATTTTGAAATATCCTCTTACCGGTATTCAAAACAACAAATCTGAACACGCATTAGAATAATTAGAATGCATTTAAGGTTAGGTTCAGGTTCAGGGTTAGGGTTAGAGTTAGGGTTGGGATTACAATTGAGGTTTAGCATTATATTAGGTTAAGGATTTATAGGTATTGTTTTCAGCCCATGGTTGAACAGAGTTGGGAATTTGACTAGTGCTAGAAACTGACACACAGAGCAATTGTCAAAGTAGCATTTGTCACACAACCAATTCAGTAATACACTTTTTAAATTGAATTGAATTGACAAGGTTTACTGATAGAATTTCGACGTCACAGCTAAAAGCTGACACATCTTGAATTCACAAACAAAACTGCAACATATCAAATACATGCAAAAGTCCAATGTAAAATAGGCAAATATAAAATATAAAAGACATTTACTAGTGAAATTGATATGATAAAAGAAATAAAAAGAAGAAGGAAAGAAGAAGAAAAGAAGAAAAAAGATGAAGGAATAGAAAAATAAAGGAAAAAAGAAAAAAGTTTCTGATAGCAAAATAGACCGGAAGCAACTTGGTTACAAAACCATCCCAGAGTGCATTTGAAATGGGGCCAAAAAGTAACATACAGGTATTTTCAATATATTGGTGATAGCAAGAATTGTCACAGTAGCATATATGTGATGCAACCATATCAGTATTATGGTTCTAAACTTACTTGTAGACCTGAGGGTTGAGTTTCTTGTCCATGGAGATAAGATTAGGAAGGTCCTTTCTCATGCAGCGTCTTGACCGCCCGAGAGTGTCCGTGTAGTTCACCCTGTAGCAAAGTAAATGCAAGGTGGAATGTGACGCTTTGCACTGATGAAAGGTACAGCTACATGTACATTGTAGATATCAGCACTTGGCAGATCTTAGGGGAGGTTACAGTGGACATGTGCTAATAATAATCTGGTTTTATATAGCGCTTAATATGAAATACCTTCTCTAAAGTCTTAAGCGCTTTACAGCTCTCATTACTTCGGTCATCAGATTCATTCAAGCACAATGTGCACCATCTCCACTCCCTGGAGGTATTCCTATACCATACGATCATTGTGAGGGCATATAGAAATTACTAACACAAAGGCTTTCGTCATCCTACCAGTTCCCCATTTCTCTCCTGGGTCTGGACTGGCAAATGTAGATTAATGCCTTGTCAGAGGATATTAGTGCAGTGCATTTCAAGTGCTTAAACCACTCAACGACGACACCTCTACAGACCAAGCTACCCCCTCCTCCCCAGAAAAATTTGCATGCCCCTCCTTGGCTAAATCTGCAAACCTTACAGAGAGTTTTGAGACAGATCTTTGATTTGATAAATGTGCTAACCTAGGGAGTAGCTTTCCAGGGGATAGTTCAGTAGGCTGACTGGCAGTGGTGAATTGCTGTTTGGTCTACTACCCATTTGGTCTATTGTTTATTTACTCTAATAACCAGTTAGTCTCATTCCCAGTTTGTCTAATGCCCATTTCATCTACCATCCATAAGGTCTAATATTCATTGGATAAGCATTATTATTTATGATTAAATGATTATTAGACCATATAGATGTTAGACAAAATGGGCATTGCACGAAATGGGAATTAGACTAGCTGGAGATTAGACCAAATGGAAATTAGACCGATTGACTATTAGAACATATTGATAGTAAATGGGCTGGGTGTAGACTACCTGTATATATGTAAATAGACCAATTGGGTAGAAGACAAGCTGGTTGTAGACCAAACGGCAATAAACCACTGGCAGTTCCCTGAGTAGTCCTTCCTGAAACGTAACTAAACAATCTACTAAAGATTTTTTTCTTCTTTTAAAGCCCCACTGCACTACTTATAGCTACTTATGCCCTCTTTATAGCAAACAATGCCTAAGCGGTGCCTGTTGGTCCCCCATGATCCCCTCTTTCTGATGTTAATTGAGAGCTGATTTGATGAGACGACCACCTGTCAGTGACCTTGCAGGGAGGTCTTATCCCTCCTGTTCAAACTAGTACAGACGGGCTTTAAAGACGATTTCTCACCATTCTTCATCTGGATTAGCAGGAGGTGGGATATCCTCTTCGTTTTCAAGTTCTTCGACTCTGTGCTTGAATGCTTCCTTTTTATCCAAGGCCTTCCTCTCAAAATCAACCAGAAACCTCTCTTCTGAATCACCATCTGTTTGGTAAATTGATCATCAAAACATTGTGATATAAAAATTATAGAGAAAGAGAGGGATGGATTTACACAAATGTATGCAAAGAAAGAGAGAGAGAGAGAGAGAGTGAGAGAGAGAGAGAGAGAGAGAGAGAGAGAGAAATAGAGAGCGAGGGGAGTAGGATAATGAAAGAGGAAGAAGAGAAAAACCAACCAACATCTAATCTGTAAAATTAAGACAGCGGTGACTGATTGTATAAGTCAACAAAAGAAAAAATTGACAATTCTTTATAAAGAATAGACCCCCCAAAATAAGAAAAGAAAAGGAAAGGAGTGACAGAAAGAGAGAAAAGAGGCTGACAGAACATACAGGAGGACAAAAAGAGAAAGACAGACTTGTAAAATGACAAAGTCATATTAAGTCATGTAGGAAGAAATAGAAAGTAAATCAACAAATATAAACAAAACCTTATCAAAGAATCAACTTTATCAAAATCATTGTTTCTTCGTAAACCAAACATCAAAACTTTACATTTCATTTGTTTGATGATGAACTGAAGTTGATATACTTTCACAAACCTCACTTTTACTAAAATGAAATTGTTGAGACTTGAGTTAAATGCAAATCAAAACCAGGCTAAAAGCCCCTATGCACAAGTTTGGCCAGGAGGGATTAGACCTCCCAGCATGGTCACTGCACTGACAGGTGGTTATCTCATCAAATCAGCTCTCAATTAACATAAGAAAGAGGGGATCATGGACAAACAACGGTCACCGATTAGGCATTGACTGCTATATAGAGGGCGCAAGTAGCTAAAAGTAGTGCAGTGGGGCTTTAAAATAAATGAGGAACAGTTCAAATTAAACGAACCTACCTGGGAGGTAACCTTCCTTTGTCATCTTCTCATAAAACATGGCCTTGGCTTCCAACTTATTCCTATAAAAGATAAGACAAAAGGGTGTTAATTTTACAGCAATCAGGTCAATCTATACCTTTAGTAAAAATAAGAAAAGTAAATCATCTGTTTGTATTTAACTGTAACAACATTAATGAGTATTTTTCTTTTTAAACTAAATTGCTCAGACATATTATTGGGATTGAATGCTATTTCAATTTTAGAAATCTTTCGCTGTTGTAAGAAACTAATCTGTGAGCACATATATAAGACTCAAAACAAGAAAACTGGAAGCTAGTGTTTAGGCAGCGGTGAGTAATCTTTTTAAAAGATGGTGTAAATTATAGCTGTCAATAATGTATTCAGTAGTTACTGCATATTAAAACTTATACAGTAGGCTAACTAGGCTTACAGTTGCACCATGTGAGAAAGGGGGAGGATTGGGGTGTCCTGAAAAGGACTGTCTGTAATCTTTCTTTCTTGAGTGTGCGTGTACCATAGTCCTGCAAAGGAATAATCTTGGTAATCTTTCTATGAGCTTATAGTTCTAAAGAGAACTATAGCGCCAGTTGGAGAGGATTGGTAGTAGGAGGGACTCGACGTTTCGAACAGGTCGACTATTCGTCGTCAGGATATTAAAACTAGTCCCCTATGTTCAGTCTCTGTCTCTTCTGTTTGAGAGTATCTCACCTTGCATTATCAAGCTCATCTCGCTCCTCAGCCAACTGCTCTAGATCCTTCTCAGCTCTTCCTTGAACTCCAGAATTCTTCTTGTTCCAGATGGAGGGCTTCTGATTTGGACAAAAAATATCAACAATATAATTGTTGGACACACCACTGAAAAATTCTGACTGGTTTTACTCCATCAGGAGTGCTGAGACGTATTATTTCAGATTTCAGATTCAGAATGGAAGACAAGAAAATAAACAAACATCAAACAATAACAATCAAATTAAAAAAGAATGAAGACATGTGAATTAATAAGGAAATTGTGACTTTAAATACATTTCATAATCATTTAAAAATTATTTATCAGAACTATAGTCCATTTTATATTTTCTTGCATCTGCATCTGTCTGTGACGTACAATCACCAGCATCTGGTTGTCGCGTACGTTGGGGGTTTTGGTCAAAAACGCTAAACACGCCTAAATATTGAAGTGTGCTTCGGCTACAAGGTTTATAATGTCTAGTGAGTCCAATTTGAGTTTAAAAGCTTCCACATCGGGTGAGTTTCTGGTTTCCTCATCTAGATGATTCCATTCGGGGACGGTCTTGGGGTACAGGGAATGCATTTTTAGCTTGTTTCTATTTTTACTCTTACTCTTACTCTTAAAGTCTACATTATTATCTGTAAACTCTTTTAAAGCCAGGATTGACAAACTTTGGTGTGATGAAGTAGATTATCATCCTTAGAAAGATTAGATCAGTTTGGTATTGAAGCAATGTGCACATCACACACTAACACTGCCACATTGCAAAGTCATCAGATTAAACCAATGGAGAAGGGAGATGAAAATTGATCTCTCCAGATTTCCAGTATTTCATCTGGTAATAAGGTCATTATTAACTAATTACACAGACTTTAGTTTTATGCTTTAAATATGTTTAAAAGTCTTTACAAATCGGAAACTGGAAAGGCATCCAAATTTACCTTAGATTCTCCATGTCTGCTTTTATTGGATGCAGTGCTGCCTCCAGGTTGAAGACGATCTCTCTTTAGCTGTTCCTGCTTCTTGAAAAGCTCAGCCTTCAAGCCAACCAACTATAAATAATGTAAACAAAATTAGAGATAATTTTCAATCCTTTAACAAAAAGTAATACCCCAAAAAAAATCTCTTATGTCTTAAGCTATGGTCACAACTTAGAGCAGCGACCAACCAATTTGTAGCATGCTTGGTTGCCGCTGGAATGTAGGCATCGCCCAACGATTTTTGGAGAAGTCGAGCAGGCTGTAGAGACCCAGCGATGCCCTGACAATTTCCTGTCGGTCGCCAATCAATTTTAGGTCAAAAACGGGCAAAATCGGGGAGCTTATCCATACCGACGAGGGGGTGCGGGCGCACGAGCGTGCGTGAAGTTATTGACTGTAATCTGTATTATTATGGTCGCTATCTTGACACACGTGGACCTGCCCGCACCCCATCGTCAGTATCTACGGTATGGAATTGTATTGTAATTGTGCAGTGGTTTGCCGTGAAACCTGTGATAAAGTGTATATTATAATGTCTTGGTTTTTAGGAAATAGACTAGACTTATACTTTTTAAAAAAATAAGAAAATTTACACAAAATCATAACCATTATTTGAACAATTAATGAAGATTCAGTTGATTTTTTGTATGTTTTAGTAGGCTATCTTCACCGGGTCAAAAATGGATACGAAAGTACACTAGCGCCAAATTTTTGGCAAATACAATCTTTTCAACTTACCGATGTTAGAAAGAATATTTTGAAAGTTCAAATTCAAATCGTGAGTCTAGAATCTAGTCAAACTAGGCCTGAGTCATCATGGGTTTTGCCGAACCCGGGTTTGACTTGAAAATTTCGGGCGGGGACCAGGTCCCCGAAATTTTCACCACTGCACTGACACTAAAAATCGTGTGCATGCAGCGGCGGGAGTTAGACTAAGTTGCTGTTCTAATAATGCGACGGAAAAGACAGTTACTGCTTTCAAAACAATAAAATAATCAATTGAATTAAATTAAGATGCTTTAAAAAATAAATGGATATCGTTTCAGTTGGCGGTAGGTGTTTTTATCGCTCAAAATTGGGGCTGCAAGAAAGGAATCACGCTTCGTGGTACCGATCGAGTGCGTTCAGAAACGGAAGTGGAAATAGATCTATGACCCACTGAAGACAGAGCAAGAAAGTGCCACACACGAGACTAAAATGTTGATCAGACTATTGCAATATTAAATCGTAATACTAAAGTCATTAATTTAATTGTCAAAATATATCCACAACATAATGGTTTACCCTTGATAGTTTGATGAAGGAAAATAAATTAAAGCTCTTGAAATAACATCGAAGTGCCTTTCGTTCATTCTAAAAATGCGTGTATAACGGCAAGCAAAAGTTACGAGTCAAGCTTGATATTATGCATGTTTACATCCCTACACCGTCATCCGACCTGATCGGAACAATAAGCATTAAACCAATTAAAAAACATCACGTAAGACTTTAAGGGACTCCAATTCAACAAAATTACCGTAAAATAATTATTTGCTTTGACAAATAATACTATAGATATTCATAATATCTTACAGAAATAATGATATTTCATGAGCTACGTACTCGATATCGAGTTCAGCTAGCCATCATTTTGAAATGAGACGTAGTTGTCATGCAGTAGACTGTAGAGGGCAGTATGCAGCAGAGAGGAAAAAGCGCGGGCCTGAGATCACGTGATATTCACGTGCCTATTACGTGATTTTTTTTTCCTCTCTGCGAGCTGCCGCATTCTGTGTATAGCATACTGTGCTGCATGACAACTACGTCTCATTTAAAAATGATGGCTAGCTGAACTCGATATCGAGTACGAACGAAAGGCACTTCGATGTTATTTCAAGAGCTTTAATTTATTTTCCTTCATCAAACTATCAAGGGTAAATCATTATGTTGTGTATATATTTTGACAATTAAATTAATGACTTTAGTATTACGATTTAATTGC
The DNA here is from genome assembly GCA_035222895.1 of Strongylocentrotus droebachiensis. Lineage (NCBI taxonomy): Eukaryota > Metazoa > Echinodermata > Echinoidea > Camarodonta > Strongylocentrotidae > Strongylocentrotus > Strongylocentrotus droebachiensis. The sequence continues at coordinate 30,336 of JAVYIG010006085.1, forward strand.
AATAGTCTGATCAACATTTTAGTCTCGTGTGTGGCACTTTCTTGCTCTAGCTGTCTTCAGTGGGTCATAGTCGATAAATCTATTTCCACTTCCGTTTCTGAACGCACTCGATCGGTACCACGAAGCGTGATTCCTTTCTTGCAGCCTCAATTTTAGAGCGATAAAAACACCTACCTTCAACTGAAACAATATCCATTTTTTTCTAAAGCATATTTATTTGATTATATTGAAATATAAGTTTGTGAATTGCATATTTTTAGTTCTATATTTCAAAATATAAGTGTGAAATTTAATTTTGAAAAACCCGAAACCCGAAAACCAAAAACCGGGTTTCACCTCGACGGTCGGGGCCCGGGCGGGGACCCGTTTCGACTCAGGCCTAAGTCAAACTTGCCGATTCGTATTCATTGTGTGCATTAGTGTGCAATTGTGTACAGTGTGTGTGTATTTGCTGCATCTCAGCAAGTATACAGCGCTAGAGGTCAATACGCATTAGCTCTATGCTTTGCTGGAGTGACTAGACCGTCGGGTAACCCAAGGCTAAACTAGCTTCGACTATGGACGGTTTACAGTACACCAAAACTTATGCATGGGACTGAAATGAAATTGTAAGTCTTTCATTGCACGTAGTTCCCGAGTTGCAACATCACCAAAATGAAATGAGGATGAATTAAAAAGTCATCAAACTTACGGATGAAGCGTTGACGTTGATTTTGGATGATTTATTCATAGTCGATCCATCAGATTGGCGAAATTACAGATTCTGAAAACTCTCCATGAAAAAGGCATGAAACTGGCGACCAATAAGGGTTACAGTGTCTCCAAAGCGACCAATCGAAAAGGAAAAGAAAATTTTGCATAATTATCTCGGTTGACGCAAAGGCAACCAGGAGTGAGACTAGATTTGAATGTTTTTAAAGTAATCGTATGACATTAATAACGAACTACATCATTTTAAAGCCTAGAAGTTGCTCTCTTATATGCCGAATCGTTTCATTTTTAAGTTGAACCGGCATAACCAGCGGAATTCTAATCCGCACATACACTAGGCCTTGACCAAATTCGCTTTTAAACTTGAAGCGGTTTAAAACTATCGTACGACATTTCAACTAAATAATAATTGATTTGAGATGAAATTTTAATATAAAGTTGATCTTTACTCTCATGTGTGTAACATGCCGAAAGTTTTTGTCTGGTTCTTTCTGTTTCAGATTGAAGTTGGAGCTCAAACCGTTATTATCGGAGGGCTTATTCGCACAATGCACATACAAATGACTTTTATCAAATCAAAGATGAATGGTTGATTTTTACTCTCATTATAATGTCACATACAGAAAATTTTGTCTGGATCTTACTAAATTTAGGGCTCAATCGGCATTGCAGAGCTCTAATCCACACAGTCATATTTGGAAATAGACAAATTTTAACTAAATAATCACCGATTCCAATCTTAGAGGTTTCATCAAAAATAATCACTGGCACGGTAGGTGTGTCCTTTGGGCAAGACACTCTGTTCTCATTGGCTAGTCTTTTAAGGAGTCCTATCAATCCTTTGCATCAAAAGTCACACCCTATGCATGCTAAAGAAGAACTTTAAAACTTTAGTCATTTTGAAAGATGAAAACTCCCCATGTCTCGCCCAGAAGTACACACTATGCAGCCCACGAAAGATGGCAACCAGACATTTGTATGCCATACAAAACAAACCATTTACAATAAATACTTAAAAGTCTATTAGAGACCTTAGGTTAATTATTTCTCTATAATTCTCAGTTTTAAAAAAAATATTTAAACTTTAAATATAAACATAATATCAACCATTTTAAAAAAGTTTGTAAATTTAAGGACATTGTATGATCAATTATATCTCTCTTGTCATACGATAATCATCGCTATGTGTTTAGTATCACTAGAAAGTGCGTTTCTTTTTAAACATGATACCCCATTTGTTAACATTTTTCAGGGGGCACGTCCCCCCCCCCCCCCCAAAAAAAAAAAAAAAAAAACGAACGGGAAAAAAAGAAAGAAAGGGGAGTTGAGAGCGCGGGGAGAAATGAAGGAAAGAAAAAAGAAAGTGAGATAATAAGGAGATGAATTGCTCAAAAACGCTCTTCAAAGAATACAATAATTATTATGTGAATCAGTAATGTGGTGACAACATGATAAGTCTAAAATGAAATTAAATCTGTTGTTATAAGAGGTACATTAAGCGATTGTCGAATAATGTTATGAGGTGATCCGATCTTCGTCCTTGATGTAGCGTACAGCAGAGAAGAAAAGGAAATGGAGAACGGAGAGAGTATATAATTATGTGCAGGGTACGTTGTGATAAAAACTTTTTTTTTTTTTCGTTAAACAAAACGCTTTTTGTTATTGTTTTGAAGGTACTCCATCGTTTTGTTTTTGTTTTTAAACAGAAATGATCTTTCAATTTCAATTGACTCAAATTCGTTGACAGTAACATCAGTCGCGACTGTGAGGTATCTGTAGATACAGTGTACTCTTTGATTTATAATATTCGTTCAGTGTAATTAATTTGAAAACATTATGTACTGTGTATTAAACTATATTATGTATTTTTTGAGAGATGTACAATTTTCTTTATATTTTGATATGTAATGTAAATCAATGAAGCTGTATGTTTGTTTGTTATATATTTTTAACTGAATGAATGCTACAAAACAAAAAAAATTATATAGCACAAGGGGGTAACAATAAAATTGCAGGAATGTTATAATAAATAATTGAATTCAAATAATATGCAATTTGTTATGCCTTTACTATAAATAATTGCACGGGAGTGCTGAAATCATAGGCATGTTTTAATGGGGTGGGGGTGCTGTTGTCTGGTGGATGAATATCAACTATCCTCGGTTCATAATACAAGCGAGCCAAAAAGAGAATCAGACGTTAATGTTGGTGAGAGGCCTGATGGCTGAGAGAAAGATGTGAGAGAGAAGATAATCAGATAAAGAAAGCTGCGAGACAGAAAGATGTAAGGGAGAAAGATGTAAGAGAGAAAGACGTAAGAGATCAAGTTGTGAGAGAGAAACAAAATAATGTGAGAGAGAAAGATATAAAATTATGTGCGAGAGACAAAGATGTAAGAGAGAAAATGTAAGAGATAAAGTTGTGAGAGAGAAACAAAATAATGTGAGAGAGAAAGATATAAAAATGAGAGAGAAAGACGTAAGAGAGAAAGAAAGATGGACGAGAGAAAGATGTGTGAGAGAGTGTGAGAGAGAGAGAGAGAGAGAGAGAGAGAGAGAAGAAAAATGTGAGAGAGAAGTAATCATGTAAGAGAGAAAGATGAAGAAAGAAAGATATAGGAGTGGGAGGGACGGAGTGAGAGGGAGGGGAAAAGAAGGAAGATCAAAGAGAACTCGAATTAAGTACAAAGATCGATAGGACTGCGCGCACAAGTAGGGCAAGCCATTATCTCTTTTTACCGCACAACCCTCGGAAGAAAAGAAAAAAATCGTGCCAGAAGATACAGAACCCCCTCAAAGATTCAGGTCAAAATATGAAATGGATAAAAAGGCGAGCAAGTTTGTGAGGAAATACACAGGCGGATATTACCGGGCGCCGCAGGAACGCGCGATCTTGTAACGGGCTGATTGATCGAAGCTTATCTCTTTCAGGGAACATCCCTATACCCCTAGCCTTGGGTTACGGGTTGATGAGGGGGGAGATTAGGGGACCCAGGAGTATAGGGGCAAGGGGTTGAGATTTGCGAAGGGGGTATACTCTGAAGCATTGCGCGTAATACGTAATGGAATAGAATAAAGTGTGCCTGTGGAGTTTTATAGGCACGGAGATTCTTTAAGAACAAATAATATTTGGTGCAGGGTAAGTATTAGGTGTTGTGGGCTGCAAGATAATAGAAATTAAAGTCAAGGGGGAATATTTCTCATAAACAAAAAAATCATAACAAAGATGAATGACACTTTCACCAAGCACTCCCTTTTCTCTCTATCTCTCTATTTCTCTTTCTCGTATACTTGCATTCACAAAACATGACAATACGAAATGCACAAAACAGAATTTTGAAAGTGAAGACCTGTGTATCGCCCTTCAAAAGTCCTCGAGCGGAGGGGGGGGGCTAGATTTGAGGGCCCAGGGGAATAGGGGCAAGTAGTTGAGATGGGAGATGGGAGGGAAGAATCTCTGAAGCATTATACGTGATACATAATGAAACACAATAACCTGTGCTTGAGGATTGTTATGCACGAAGATTATAGTACGTGGCGCGAAGAAATTATAATGTGGGCTGCAAGATAATAGAAATTAAAGTCTAGGGGGAGTATTTGTAGAAAAGAAATACAAAAATTAAATTGATAAGAGCGGCAACCTTCTTGAGGCTTTTGTTTTTCATCTTATTTTTCTTCCCCCCCCCCCCCCCTATTAAGTACGCGTATACACAATACAAGACGTATAAAAGCATTATTATGAAAAAGTAGACTTGTGAAATTCTCTGGCGCTGCCCGTGCCTTGAAGGCTGTCACGTTATACAGTAAAAGATATTAACCTTTATAAGGTTGCAATATTATTGATTACCTGTAGGCCCATATTATATCTTGACTTACCGCGATGTATGACTTGAAGTAAATCAAACTTTGTTCGCCCCTCCGCATCGTCTTGTGTAAGATTATTATCATGTATAAAAATATTAGACGAAAAATCTAGATTTCTTCTTTCGCACAATCGACAAGGGAATAATTATGTTGTTGGATGTCTATTTCAACATTGAGTCGTATTGTGTCAAAATCTCAATATGGACGTCAACATTTTCATATTTTCTAACACTGGCATTTTATCATCATTATCATACTCTGAAAGATTTTATTCACAATTCAATAAACATTCGTTTCCTTCTTAAAATTAAAATGAGCAATTTATGAAATACATGTATACAATAAACGAAGGGGATGATTAATTCTCTATCTTCTCTTATCTACCTCTCTTACTGGTTCTGATAAAGATACATTATTATTATGTCAGAAAATCATATTTGTTGTCGACTGAAACCTAATGTACTGACAAATCGTGTTTTTTTGTCGACTGAAACCTTATGTACTACATACGGTTTCGGTCGACAACATTGTACTACATACGGTTTCGGTCGACAACAATGTACTACATAAGGTTTCAGTCGATAACAATGTACTACATAAGGTTTCAGTCGACAGCAATGTACTACATAAGGTTTCAGTCGACAACAATGTACTACATACGGTTTCAGTCGACAACAATGTACTACATAAGGTTTCAGTCGACAACAATGTACTACATAATGTTTCAGTCGACAACAATGTACTACATCAGGTTTCAGTCGACAACAATGTACTACATAAGGTTTCAGTCGACAACAATGTACTACATAAGGTTTCAGTCGACAACAATGTACTACATACGGTTTCAGTCGACAACAATGTACTACATCAGGTTTCAGTCGACAACAATGTACTACATAAGGTTTCAGTCGACAACAATGTACTACATAAGGTTTCAGTCGACGACAATGTACTACATAAGGTTTCAGTCGACAACAATGTACTACATAAGGTTTCAGTCGACAACAATGTACTACATAAGGTTTCAGTCGACAACAATGTACTACATAAGGTTTCAGTCGACAACAATGTACTACATAAGGTTTCAGTCGACAACAATGTACTACATACGGTTTCAGTCGACAACAATGTACTACATCAGGTTTCAGTCGACAACAATGTACTACATAAGGTTTCAGTCGACAACAATGTACTACATAAGGTTTCAGTCGACAACAATGTACTACATAAGGTTTCAGTCGACAACAATGTACTACATGAGGTTTCAGTCGACAACAAACATGATTTTCTGACAAGAAGGACGGAAAACGACTAAGAACATTTTTTTTCATAACCTTACTTTTTGTTCACAACTGTGTAATTAATTTTTGTTGACGTTATAATCTTGTTTTTCATCACAGTTTTATCCATGTGCCCATGCTCTCATTGAGAATATCGCAGCAGGGCCATTTCAATTATAGGGAAAGGAATATAAAAGAGAGGGTAGGAGGGAAGAGAGAATGAGAAAGCAAGAGAGGGGGTGAGCGAGGGAGGAAGGGGGAAGAGAGAGAGAGAGAGAGAGAGAGGGGGGGGGGGACAGGGCAAGTAATGTCAGACCATTTTGAATGGAGTATAAGAATGTCGGTTGTGTTATTCTAAAACATATTACTACACCAATACCACCAGAAGTTCATCAGATCCGAAAAAGGTAAAACAAAATTATTCTACTTATATAATTTTAAAAATTATCGGCACGGCTTCAAAAAACGATTCTGATAGGCAACAAAATAATAAATGAACAAAATACACAAAATAAAAAGGACCACAAATTTCTTAATTTATTGACCTAGCTTTGATCAAGCAGATATACACCGATCACAATTACGCATTCCCCGACTTTATTGCAAGGCAGCAGGATATAATCAGTCAGTCATTTCGAAGTTCAATTTTATATTTCCTCCGTCACAATAGTAGAAAAATTCGTGCAGCTCGTCAAATTAATACGTCATCAACCCCAAATGATCAGCGCACGGCGACTGCGGCATGAAAAGGGCAAACTTGAATGCTTCGTGCAATAAAATCACAGTATAAAAGCCCCCGGTGACAGCTCTTACATACTCACCCAATCCCTATTCATCATCATCATCATCATATTGATATATGAAAAACGTCACGAAGTATCGACGTAAGTCGGCGACTATTTTCGGTCGCCCGCTCGGATATGATGCGGAATATTAAATACAATTCCGCACGTCTCTCACATTCACGCAACGGTGGTATTCAGCACATGCATGCAGGAAAGCATTCGCCATCTCAATGGTATAATATGAATTAATGAACATCTCTCTCTTCACTCTCTCTTTTTTTTCTGTCTCCCCTCTCTCTCTCTTTCATTAATTTTTCTATTTTCTCTCATTCTCCCGTCTCCTCATTCTCTATAAATATCCCACGGCCTCTTCCTCTGTATTTTCTATTTCTCCCTTCCATCCCTCTCTCTCTCTTCATCTCTCTCTCTCTCTCTCTCTCATTCACTTATATTCTCACTCTCCCTTTCTCCACCTCTCTTCGTTTTTCAGGTTAGGTACCCCCTTTTTTTCAGGTAGCTTAGTTCAAAGTTATGTGTTTTCCGATGACCTTAACAAAAACCTGAAAAGATAAATGCCGCAGTTCATGAGTATATCCCAATCATAATTATGCTGTGTATTTAAGATGAAGAAGAAAATGTGCTTCGATGCTAAACCCCCTCCCCCTCCCCACCATTTAAAGAAAGAAGTGAAAGTTTATCATATTTTAAAACAAATTTACAACATTTATATGACACAACATAATTAATAATGATAATGATATATATTCTGTAAAGGTTACAATGGGGATGGGGAGGGGGTTGACAAATGCTGACTACTACTACATCCATGACGCATTATCCTTACTAATTGAAAGGGGCACTTTTTTAAATAATAATAACAATAATAATATTTAGCTTTTATAGCGCTTAATACAATGTCTCTAAGCGCTTTACAAAATTAATATACTATTAAAACTACCCCGGTCATTGGATTTAGTGCTTGCCCGTACACATTGTGTGCACAATCTCCACTCCCTGGGGAGCATTCGTATGTTATGCAAGATTTGGATTAAAAAGTGGAGCACTAGCCGGATGTGCATTGCACACCTAAATCTGACATGGGCATGGCGGTAGCATTTCAGCAAGGTTAATTAATCACGATGTTCGGTGACATTGCCAGCATTAATTACATCACTTGACGTGATTCCACTGAGATCTTAGACGGTAAAGAATGATAAAAATATGAATTTCATTATCTTTTTGATGGAAACTCATTTGCATAATTTCGCAAACATTAACCAGTATATTGATTTTTAAATGTGTCCATCATTTTCACTGCCTTGAAGAAAAAAAATCGAATTGAATACTTTATTTGTTTCAATTGGATATAATAGACGCAATTTTATAGGAAAAATATGAATTTTAATTTCTTTAAGACGGATGTTTATTTGCATTTCACAATACAAGCTTCTGAGTTGCAAATAACGACCTTTCTTCAAACATTATGCATAACATTGGAATATGTTTATAGAAAACGTCCTGTGTCCTGTGTACAAAGCTGTAGAGTGTACCTGTGATATTTTCATCCAGTGATTGCTCCCTTGGTGTTTTTATTTCCCCTGAACCCAATTACCAAATGCGTTAATGCAAAAGTTAAATGTGTGTGTTGTGCGTAGGGTGGGGGTGGATGGGGTGAGTCGGTATAATTCTTTGCCGAACATTTTTTTCTTTCAACAAACCGTCCATGGATTTGAAAAATTGCCGACGAGGTTAATAAAATCGTTGAGACGCCCCCCCCCCCCCCCACCCCCTAACAAAAATGCGGGCAGGAGTTAAGAAAATTCTAACTAATAATGAGAAGGCGTAATAACCCCTTTTCTTCTCTAGCGACGCCTATTAATGACATTTCGTTTTTTCACCAGAGAGTTCCCTGGTCTACCATTTATTCATTAATTGGTGCTTGAGTCGTCACTTCATATGATAATTAGTGAGAGTGAGAATTTTGTTTAGGATGAATATAATTTTGTTCTACATACTTCTCGTCAGAAAGTATTATTCGATTTCTTTTTATTTAAACACATAATAAATATTTCAATTGCGGACTTTCATCATCAACTTTAGCTATTAGATTTTGATTTTACATATTATAATTTAAGGGGAAAGGAAGATTAAAGGATACAAAAAAAAGGGTGAGAAAGAGTTGCAGATATGCATACTGATAGACAGACATAAAAAGTTGATATTGGGTTAGGAAAGGAGAAAATTCATGCTGATAAATTTAGTATACAAATTGTTTTGAAAACACGCTGCCATCGAAATTGCGTTTGATAAAACGCCACGTAAAACTTTTTATTTTATTTAGCAGGGATCAGGGATTTCAACATAAACAAACATATAAATATTATAGATAACAAAATATATACTTATATAAAATGAATGAATAATTGGGTAAATAGATAACTGGCAGAATGAATAAGTATTTTTTTTTAAATAAACCATGTATGAATGAATAAACAAAAGTGGATTAATAAAGAAATCAGTAAACAAATTAATGAATAAACCAATAAACGAATAATAATAACAGTAGCAAGTATTGATAGAATAAATAAAAAATAAAAAATAAAAAATAAAAATGTAAAAGAAAATCACGTTTTTTTTCTTCGATTTTTCAACAATTTTTTTGAACGTTCAAAGTGACGCCCCTTATATTACGTAAAGCTGTTGGAATGTAATGACGCGCATCATTATATACAAGTCTTTGAAGTCCCTGGAAACATTGATCTGAAGGACTATCTTTTGTTATAAATAAAGGATTTCCCGGAAAGATGACTTATTGAGCCTGATGAAGAATGTTCGCCTATAATCATAATCCTCTGACGCTTCTAAAATAGCATTTTTAGCCTTTTTTTCCCTTCAGATTTCCAATTAATGGAACACACTTGAGATCCTATACCGTCACGTCTTTGAGAGTACGCATGGAAAAGATGCACGTGACTGTGTACAGTGTGAGTAAAAAAAAAAATACACCTAGAAAATTATTTATAACAAAAAAAAAATCATCTATGAACAGTAAATCATTTATTCATCTTATGAAAGAGTGTTTTATCCCATATCATTTGGTATCATTAAATATGTGTTCACGCTTGGATGAACAGGAGACATTGATTAAGAGAGTGCAAAAATCGACTTTTAAAATAAATTACAATTTTCTGAGTGTAAACCTTTTTTTGACTCACACGGTATACGTAGAAACACTTGATACAATTCCAGACATACTCCTTTTTATTAATCTATGTTAATAATTAATTACAATTTCCTTTTGTGAATTGTCATGGTTCCTTCAATTATTCTAAAGTGCTCTTTGAATGGGGGGGGGGGGTCAAGATCTTTTATCTATGTATGTATTTTTGCGATACATATCTTGAGAATGTAAGAGGTCATAAAGAACACTTGTAATTGATTTGAAATGTCACTGACTCAATGACCTCCTACTTGAGTTAGTTCTTACATAAAATTAAACAAACAAAAATGTCTTCGTTTCAACATGGTTTCACTGACCTCACTGTCCAGATAGCCTGTGTTCCAGGCTTAATACGTTTATGTTTCCTCCTAAATTGGGTGTAAAGAAATAAAATGTTTTCACTATAGTTTGGAGCAAATGAGTGTAAGACCAGATTTTTTACGAATTAGTAATATTAATTTTCTTATGAATACTTCCGTTGCAAAGGTTAATAGATATTACTTTTATATGTACAACGTGAATTTTATTTTCTATTATGAAATTCCCTTTACTAGTGTTATGGTCCTTTGACAGTTTATGAATTTACTTTCTGTATTATCATCTTTAAAGTGATTGGGTATCTTTGTCTCAGATTTTAAACAAAATCCTGGATTTAGCGCATGCTGCAATCATCATTATAAACCTTTAGGTCAGTCAGGAATCCCATGACGTTTACAAGCCGATCGCCCGTCTGATTATCAAGATAATTATGATTGGAATTACAAATTTCAAAAAACGTTTTCCCAATGGTTTTTATAACACTACAGTCCATTGGGGAAAATGAGTATGGTAAAACCGGTCATTCAAAGATTTTTACTTTTTTGAGGCACTTCATGATCAATTTGAAGCGCTTTTTTTTTTGTTAGGGCTTCAATATTACACCCGTAATCACAGACACTGATAACACGTAGGGCCATGTATCTCAGATTTGGTATTGTTAAACAATGCCTTTAAAGCGCATACAGACACTCCTTTATTAATTTATCAAAGCATAATTCATTATCGTATTACTACAAATTAAGCCTAATAATACCAATGAATTTATCACATCCCATGAACGATAAGTCCACTGCCTGGACTGTTTCCGTGTCGCGCGCCCAATCAGCAGATAAAGAATACGCCCTCAACGCTAAAACGGAGACAGACATTTAATTTTTACCCTCGTTTTTCGAAGAGTGTATTTTAGGGGATCGCGCGATTAGTAGAGACACCGCCCTCTGTGTGGGATATAGGGAGGAGGACATAGACGATTGAAGAATAAGAAACAATAAATAAACACGGACATAATGTAGACTAATGGACGATACATAAGACAAAACTAGTGTGGACCATCAAAATTCAAGTAGGTGTGGACAGACTACAGTAGTCTAGAATTCTAGATTTATACAAATATTATTATCATTATTGAATGAAAAGGAGTGAAACCGTTCGCACCTGCCTGAATACGAGGCTAAATCCTCTTGAAAAGACTCGTCTAGTCAAGTACATGCATTTCGTAAGTAAGAAACCTCAACATTATCTATTTTTATTGAATTTATAACACGTAGATGACCAGTCAGAGCGCCACGCGAGACAATTCGCACGTTTATTTAGCTCGAATGAATTTGTGGTCGTCCGGGTTGTGAATACGTGTTTAATACGAGTCTTACAAGAGTCTGGTTATTTGGCGTTTTCTACAGTTTGACAAATTTTTCTCCCATTAAGTTGATCTCACAATAAAAAAGAATAAACAAGGAATCGATATACTGTATCTTATACTCAGAGTCTTATTCTCACTTTTTAATAGGGAAAACGGTCCTCGCAGATCGCCTTCAAAGAAATACCATTCATTTTAAAACAAAAACAAAAACAAAATCTAAGAGATACCCTTTATTCGTCTTTGATTGTCGCAAAGGTGGCGCTCGGTTTGGGGATGGGGGGGGGGGGGGCAAAGTGTGATACTAATGCTTTTAATGTTTAACCAAAATCTGGCCCAAATTGATTTTGACACGCCACTTTCAGAATAATGTTGCCGTGGTGGTGGTTATTTTACCTGACTGCTAAGAAAGCATAAATGCTTGTCGGTAAGCAACCAGACGGCCGACGGCTTTAGGTCCTCTCCGAGGGACCTGGTAATGAGGATTAATGCCTTTCCAAAGGGCACTGTGTAGCGTATATGGATTGATGCAATCTAAGTATAATCTGAAAAACATAGTACCTCTACTTTTTATGTAAAAACAATAACTTATATCTGACCAGCTTGCAGTTTGCTCACAATATACGTTTTTTGTTTTGGGTTTCGTTTTTGTTTGTGGGACGCACTGTACATGTATATTATCGAACCTTGAAAAGAGACGACACGATTATAAATGTATATGGCTTCTTCTCCTCCCCTCTCTCTCTCTCTCTCTCTCTCTCTCTCTCTCTCTCTCTCTCTCTAACAATCTAACTATCTACTACTAGTATCTATATATCTGTCTATCTATCCATTTATCTATCACTTTCCCTCTCCCTATCCTTTTCTATTCAATCACATACGCATCTCCATTTAACCCCCTCCCCCCTCTTTCTCTCTCTCTCTTTCTATCTTCGACCCCCCCCCCCGTCTTCTTTTATCACTTTTTGACTTTCTATAGCTCTGATTCTATCTATCCATTTTTCCATATAGGCTTTAATAAAGTATAGGCCTATTTATACAATGGAGGCACATGCAGCATTTCATTGAAATTCCCGAAATTCTACAGCTATTTTATTGTTCGACAAAAAATGAATACAAACATATACAAAATGCTCTTTCTCTCTCCTCTCTCTCAATATATTTTCGCTCCATCAATTTGCTGTAAGGTTTCATTGGCCTCTATTTTTTTTTTACTAATACGAACACAGTAAAAGAAGAAAAGAAATCTGTATCATTATCGTCAACCTTGATATCATTTACATCTTGTCTCCATAACACTATTATTTTCTTTCTTCACCTCCTAAACCTTCGTTTCTTCTTCTCACGAATTTAATTTTCTTTTCTTCTTATTTGTTTATTTACTCTCTTCAACTTATTTCAAGTAAACAATTCCTCTCATCAATTCCTTCTCATTTCCTTTACATTTTTCAAAAATACATTTTCATTGTTTTCTTTGTAAACAGCCCTCTACGCTGGAATTTGTCGGCTGCCATCCAGATTGAATTTCTTCTTCTTCCCTCTCTTTTAATTTTCTCTCTCTCTCTCTCTCTATTTCTCTTTCTTATTTGCTTATTTTCTTTCTTCAACTTATCTCAAGTCAACAGTTCCTCTCATCACATTCCTTCTCCTTTCCTTTACACTTTTCAAAAATACATTTTCATTATTTTCTTTGGAAACAGCCTCTACACTGGAATTGGTCGACTGCCATCTAGAAGGCATTGAGATCAAAGCATTGTCAATGGCAGTTACGGTCTCCTTGCAGGCAGCCAAAGAATTGTTTTATTAGGGACTTTTAGATTCTGCACAACGAGAACGTGGACTGTCCTTTTAAGGCAATGTGACGTCCATATAAGGCACTGGCAGTGACATCACATTGCCTTAAAAGGGCAACCGCGTTCTCGTCGTGCAGAATCTAAAAGTCCCTATAACCATGAAATGACATATTTTTCACTTCATAGTATACTGTTCTTAAATGACCCGGATCATCAAGGCCAAAACGGTTATTAAAATTAGTAATGATAGATGAAAATGATGTCATCATATTTTGGCTTTATGTCTGTTCCTAATGGGTGCGCTTTATTGCATCGATAAATACTTCCGTTCTAAAAATATCGTCACAATGGAAAACCGCATACAAGTTTGCCTTATGTTGAACTTTCAATTCATACCAAAGTCAGGGTTATTCTCATAATAGCTCGTTGATGTTTAAAGAAAATGATGATTACTGGTCGTGGAATTTCATTGCGAAAAAAAGTGGTGTACATCTAGAAGTTACCAGAATGGTTGGCATTGGCCGTGGAGTAAAGGCGACACAATTATGTATATTATGAGATTTGGGATCATCCTTGTCACAAAAATAACAAAACACTAAAAATAAATAATCTTTATAATCATGACAACATTGGTACTGCTTATGGACGCAAAATTGGGTACATGGGACCAGGAACCCGTTTCACAAAGCCTTTTTTCTCAATGACAAATGACACAAATTAGTGACAAATCTGCTGATAACCAATCAGAAACAAGGATTTCCAGTAGCTTATAACAAAAACTGTCATTTGTCACTGATGACAAATTTTGTGAAACGGCCCCCAGGACTACGCAAATAATAATAATAATAATAATAATATTTAATTTTTATGTAGCGCTTAATACAAATGTCTCTAAGCGCTTTACAAATATACTTTAAAAAAGTAGCTTCAGAATTTGGTCCCGTTTCTCGTCATATTTGGAGAGAAAAAGGGGCACCGCAGGACCAGCCCTGTGCGGGTGACGTTTCAGATTGATATCCTTGCATAACAATAACTATGAAGGGGAAGAGATAAAGAGTGACGGAGAAAGCAGCGCTTATGACTTATTATTGTCTCCTTTGCCATAGCTCAACTTACTCTTTAACCAAATATAAATAGATTTATTGAAGTATTTTTTACAAAGTGGGACAAATATTGACCAAGTTCATTGATGATCGAAGCCTGAAGGGGATACGGAAGAAGGAGATAAAACCAGAGGAAAAGGAAACACGACAGATCCGGCTTTTTGGGGACTTCTGAATGAACATTATTATTCTTTGTTTATGTACAAAGGTCACGCAAACGTAGTAATTGCTTGTCAGATTGTTTTGTTGCTTGTTTCTCACAGTTCCTACATCCAGTGGCGTAACCGTCGGTCCGGACATTGAGGGGGGCCTATGTGTCATGGGGCGGGGGGGGGGCGTACCGATCTGACTAAATGAAAAGGGAACAAGACGATCGAGTAAGGAAAGGGTGTGTGAGAGGTCTTATTATCACGTTTTCAAGTTGCATTACCCTCTTTCTCCCTCTCTCTTTATTCTTATATTATTCTTGTTGACATTCGATTTGAGGGGCTTCCCCCCCCCCCATATCTACACCATTGTGTGTTTGTATCTAAAGGTCTGTTTGTCTCTGTCTGCCTGTCTGCCTCCCTTTCGCTCTCCCTCTCTCTCTCTCTCTCTCTCTCTCTCTCTCTTTCTCTCAAGTTCCTCCTTTTTTTCTCTTTTTTTTTCTTCTTCTCCTTCTCCTTTTTTTCTTCTTCTTCTTCTTCCTCCTTTTCTTCCTCTTCTTCTGTTTCCACTTCTTCTTCTTCTTCTTCTTCTTCTTCTTCTTCTTCTTCTTCTTCTTCTTCTTCTTCTTCTTCTTCTTCTCCTTCTTCTTCTTCTTCTTCTTCTACTTCCGCCTGTCAGCCATTTTTTGTAAATCGATTGGAGGGGCACGTACCCCACCCTGTACGTGGCTACGCCCGTAGTCTGCACTAGACAACGGATGCGTAGAATGTCAAAGATTAGCATGCAAACAAACATTTCAGTTTTAGTTTCGGTTTCATTTCTCGGTTTGTTTACTTGTTTCAAGCACATATCAAGACATACTCTGTGAATATCAATGACCCATTGATAAGAATTAAACGCGCAAATTAAGAAAACAAATGAAACATAATAAATTATGTATGGATCTGTATTATTGATCTGTAACTGTTACGCAATAATCATATTTTCCCTATTTCTATTTGTAATGTTTTTGTGATGTTACTGAAATGTTGTGACAAAATGTTAACAGTTTTCGTATTTGAAACTGCATCTCTTCAGTTCATATCGTCTCGTTCCCGTCGGTAAGTAATACATTTTGTAAAATGTCAAGAACTTCTGTCGGTTAAATGGCCCACAATTTCTTTGTTAATTTGTTTACTTTACAATATATTCCTCTTATTGTTGTGCACATGATGTATATTGTTTATATATATATATATATATTTCTATTGCACTCTGCTACCGACAAAACTTCAAAACGCATAATGAGACGGAAGTTAACTCACCCGCCACTCTTCCCGGCTAGGACACGGATAGGAGAAGGCTGAGCATTTCCTTTTGACTTCGTAAATGCTTTTTTCCTCCTTCCTCTTTGATTCCGTTGTCAATTTTTCAATTATGGGAAATCTTGTGAGGGTACTTGGAAACATACATTTTAGAAAGAGAAAGTCACAAAGAACACTATGATCGTTGTTTCCAAATTTTTAAATGGGTCTGAGGTTACTTTTTGGGCATTAGTAAAAAAAAAAAAAAAAAAAAAAAAAAAAATTGTCTTTTGTTATCATTTTGAATTGTATATTTTCTTCAAATATTCTAAACAATAATAGGGATATTTAGTCGTTATACTTGTATAGAAATAATAGGGGAGATAATTATAATAAAAAAATGTTGCAGAAAAATGGGCAATTGTATAGCTTATAATTATAGGCTATTAAACATAATTATCATATGTTTATAGTATGAAAAATTGTTTCTGCGCTTATATCAATCACTGAACTCTATACACTGACTACGTAGTGTAGAGTTCAGTGACAGTGGCAGCCTTTTACTCTGATCGAGATCCGTATCAATGGTAATTATTGATCTATAACATAATTCATGAAATACGTCATTCTAAAACTTTATCTTTACACGGAGTAAATTTGTTAAATATATAACTCAGACCTGTTTAAAACTATCAGAATACAGGTGAAAATATGTGTGAAACAAAATTGGTTTTCCAGTTAGTATGATACGTAGTATGCAAGTATGGTTAGACAAACTTTACGTTATAATAATGGAAATAGATAATAACAAAAATATTAATCAAATGCACCCCCCCCCCCCTAAAAGAACGGATAGGGGTATCGCTTCCTTCTGGGGGAGGGGAGTGGGTGCTTCCCAATAAAATCTAGGAATTAACTGTGAATTCTTTTACACATCTTACTCTGATTAATGCCTACTCCATCGCCCCTCCCATTCTAAATACCGACACACATGGCTACTTATCCATTCCGCCCTCAATGTCTGGATATGAACCTTTTTTTTTTGGGGGGGGGGGTTCAAAAATATTGAGTAGTGCCTTTAAGACTGTATCCGACGGGTTGCTATCCAAAAACGAAAGGACTGTGGTTATTTTGTCTAGTTACAAAGCCCTTCCTGCCATTTTTTCCTTCCGATCATATTAAATCACAACTAATTTCTTCTACTTTTACCCACAACAACGGGCACTCAAATATGTTTAAGGTAATAATTATTACTTGTTCTAGGATATAAATCTATGAACTCGTGGGAATTATCGAACTTTTACTAGTCTGTGCATGAATATTGCATCGAGGTTGAAGTTGAAGGCACGATTCCGAATATTTTTTTTCTTTTTTTTTACAATAAAATTACATATTCAAGGAGGTAATCAGAATCTTTCAGGGGCATGCCCAATACGAGAGTAAGGGGACTTTTTGTTTGTTTGATTTTGGTATCTTGCATTCAAAAGGGGGCACGGGGCTCAAAATCCAGCACTTTGGTGGTACAAAGTATTATTAACATATTTGTTTTGGGAACGCACTCCAAACCTCGGATGGTCCTATAGCAGAGTGTCTTTCTTTTCTACTTATCCCTTCATATTTCTTGCAACTACAGGTTTTTTTAATGTTACTCTCTCTCAAGAAAAAGATGGATCCAAAGAAAAAATAAAACCAAATTATTATAATTATCTGACCCACGTTATATAAACTGTAATCTTCTGGTAGAGAATGTATGTTTATCAATGTCTGGATCCGCCCTTCCTGAATAGCTATTTACTTGTATAGCCCTATAGCTGCATAAGTGTGTGGCACAGAATATTAAAACAATAAAACAAAGGGTAGTTTGGATTATAACTAAGAATCTAAAAATATAATTATGATGATGGTTTTTTTTTTTTTACCTGACTCCTTAGAAAGCATGTGTATTTTTGTTAAAAAGCAACCAGGGGACCAACGACTTGAATTCCAGTTCGGGTGACTTGGTAACGAGGATTAATGCCTTACCAAAGGGCACTAGCTCACCAACTTGGTATCGAACCTGGACCTGCAGGTTATGAAACCACTGCTCTACCATTGTGCCAACGCGATTAATTCACCATTCATGATCATAATAATTATACATTAGGTGGGAATATTATGCAGCGGTCTAACATTGTATGAGAATATCGGCAGGCTTATTTATTGACTAAAATCAAAGAAAATGACAAAAAGTGATCTGATTTTCAGGAAAGGTACACCATTAGTATGCTATAATGCTTTAATACATATTCGACGATGGCATTTTTCGGGCTCTTAGGGGAAATATGATGTATATGAAATTATCGGAAGTAATGTGATTCTATAAAGTTCTTTTTTTAAGAGCCCTATTTTCAGTTTTATGGCAGCCCTTGAATGGTCATAAAGAGAGCTAATTGCATGCTTGGAGCGACCTTGAGACGCCATGACCTTCAGAGACAAAAAGACAATATTCATGATTCAAATGCGTGGTTCAGTGGAAATTAAATGTCGATACACGATAAAATAAATACAAAATAGAGGGATAGTGTGAAAGGGCTTTCTCCATTCCTTACATGTCATGTCAGGCGTTGTTCAGAATACACACTCACTTTCTTCTCTATCCTTCTTTCATAACCCCCCCCCCCCCCCAACCCCTTGAATGTCACATTCTTCTTTTTCTAGGAGGATGACGACAATTATAAACTTACCCTTAACACTTTTTTCTTCTTCAACGATTCATGATTATTTTTGAAATTATGTATTATCGATTAATTATTTGATAGCCAACTCACATAATAATCTAACGTTTCGGGTAATGTAATAATCGAGCTGCAAGCCTGTAGCTTTTTCAGCAAGTCCTTCTGTTTTCCATAAGGTGATAACCTCTGCATCAGTTAATTGTGAAATTATACCCTAATTACTGACCCTGATCCACACAAAACATCATTTTCATCTGATATGTACTAATGATACATTTTATTTTATACACTATTTTCACAGCATCAGCAGGCCTGGCAAGGGCCGGGGGAATTCCCAACTTAATTGTACTTGGAAGTCAATGTTAGGGGGGGGGGGGGTCGCCCCCTTTTAAAATGCTTCTTGGTAGTCTCTGACTGGCAGCAGTACAAGCAGTTATGATACTATTACCAGTGTCTTTAAGGTCACACCAGAGCCATCTATACACAGAGTTTGGCCAACTTGGTTTCAGTGTGTCACAACATGGCGTAGGCCCTATATTCTTTTAATTTTTGTTTTGTGCTTGCCGAACAAAGCAGTAGTCGCCATATTGGCCAAACCGGCTTGTCCAAACTCTGTGTATAGATGGATCTGGGTCACACGCCTTGTTCTTTCTCCTCTTCCTCCGCTCCGGACATCACTTTCACTCCCGCCATCCCAGTCTGGAGGTTCCATCCAATTAAAACGTTATTAATACACCACCGTTGAAGAGGAGGATAATGATTCCAAGAAGCGCTTCTTAATTTTAACCGTTGATTAGGATTAGTGAGATGATGGTGGGTGCTGGATGAGTGTGCCGATCAGGGACCTACTAAGAAGTAGGTCCATGATCGGATCGACCCATGGGGAGGGCTGTTCTGTTTCTCAGACTCTGATGAACCGACTAATTAGGCACAGCTAATACTTTCTCTGAAATTTAGTCCGTTAAATTCAGCCTATAGGATTAGGGGTAATGTAATTAAATTTATAGCACAAATCTTTGTTAATTGCCATGTTACAAAATATTTCAGTCACCTGTTTATAATGCAAGTTTCATAAATTAATTGTATTATAGCATTATAGATTATTATACATTACGAAAATGGCCTATTGAGTAAGACCTTTTAAGTAAGTTTAAGATTTGGGATTAGGTTAAAGGTTAGGGTTATAGTCTTGCTTGTTTAAGTTAGACATTAAGAACTCAACGCGAGACAATAATCGTCGTCGGTGTCGAAGAACCGCATCTCATTGCACTGATCATCCATCACCAAAGTCAGTTGACTATACTGTATTCAAATTTACGGATTTTTCTTCTCAGAGCCTAAGCTGACAAATGGCCATTTAAATCAAATTGTATGCAAACTTCTTTGTGAAGTGCCTCGATACAAATTATTCTACTCAACTGTTACAAATAATAGTATCTTAATAGTCTGAATGCGGATTGCATACATAAGTTGTTGCTAGGTAGGGCAAACATTGTGGCGTCCCCTACTTAACAACACGTTATAATATGCAATTTGCATTCTGACTATTGAATACAATTATTCGTGACAGGTGAAAGGATTCATTCGTACCAAGGCGCTTCACAGAGATGTATGCATTAAATTTGGTTACATTACGAAAATAGCTTTTATTTTTTCAAAAGGCTGGACCTCAAAATATATTTAAACTATAATGCGTACCATGTATTCATACTGATAGCGCTTCTTCCCCAAAGTCACTCACCTGTTAAAGGAAACCGAACCCCAAGTAATAACTTTACTTATTATGAGAGATTTATTATGTTATTACCCATACATCTACAAGATTCCCCACCAAAGTGTATGAGACAGGTATAAAGCAAAAATAAAGTACAGTTTCTCAGCACGACATGGGCATCGCCATTTTCTTGATAATGTGACGTACTATGCGAAGTCGTTTATCAAGTAAATGTATTCAAATTTATGGATGCTTCTTTCCCAGACGTGTGTGGTGATGAAGCATTTCATTCACCTGCTATTTTCCTTTGTACTATAATTGCCAGAACGCAAATTGCATAAATTAGTTAGTGCTCTTCTGGGTTGAAGGTTTCTCATAAATGAAATATATTTGTCAACTGCTATAGTGTAGTATTTATAAATGAATTTGTTACAATTGTGCCCCTGTTATTTATTTTTCACCTAATATAATTTCTATCATCTCAGTTGTTATTTTTTTTCATTGAAAAGTAAAGGTTTCGTTATTGATTTAAAAATTCTTTCCAACTAAAGCTTGGTGCATGATACATGTACAACTTCAACAGATACGTCACATGTTTAAGAAAATGGCTGCGCCCATGTAATGCTGACAGGCATCACATCATGCCAGGAATATCTTCATTTATATATATCTTGTACATTTTCGTAAGGAATATTGTACATCAAAGGGCAGGAATACATCTCATTTTTCAGAATACCTACACTTATTCTTTGGGTTTAGGTTTCCTTTAATGTTTTATGTACTTGAGAAGTTGTATTGTATTGTATTGTATTTATTAACATTTATTTCCTTCTCAGCAGCACAATATAAAACACAATGTATATATACACACTTTGCATACTTCAGTTGTTGCTATGTCAGACAAGCCCGTGTGAAGATTTGGTGTCATTACTAGAAACCATGCATTGTTGTAATATCATTCATATAATTTGCATCATTGGTGTTTTGACCTCCCCCCCCCCCCCCCCCCACCCGAGAAGTTTAAATTTCATAATCTGGAAGGTGCAACCTATACTAGTACCTTAAAGGGGCACGTTCCCGCCAGTGTAGTTATCGGAACATGCCATCTGCGTAAGAGCCGTATTCTGTTGGTGTCAATATGCAGCCATCGCGCCGTCCGCCAGCGCGTACGTATTTTGAGCGCCCTCTGGAATACGGGGAACATATTATGCCCCTTTAATTAAATTCGGGCTTTGAGTTGGTTCTATTTCTGATTTGTATCTTACTGTTGTGGTGAGAAAACAAAAGTTGACTAAATTTTCTCTCGCTCTTCTCTCTTGGTTTTACTCTCTCTCAAAGTTCAGAAACAGGAACGTTGATATTTTTCTGCCCAGCAGCATCTGTGTCTGGCACCATAGTAGGGCCTATACGTCTACGAATGACACATTATATAAAAGACTTTTACATCAGGGGTAAATCATGCAGTATTAGGCCTAAAGAGCTGAACAAATCTACCCTAATTTTTTCATTTTATTTACATTTGCGGTCACATTTTCAGACGTGGATCAATAATCAAAGTCAACACCCCCGTATCAAATTTAAAAGAACTTCGAACAAGTAAATATAACGGGTTCATATCAGTTCACCGTTAAAACCACTCATAATTTGATGCGATAAATTAAACAAAAAGGAAGTTAAAAAGAAAAATCAATCGAATGATCGTTTGTCTAGCTCCGCAGACGACACAATAGACAGGCTTGACATTGGTTGTAAAGTGCTGACATAAAGGCGGGAAAAGTTTGCGTGATAATACTCTCTTCTGACACCTCCGGGAGTCAAGAAAACGCACTCCAAACGACCTCTTTTATGCAATTTCGTGAGAGCAATTTGATTCTTAATGTCGCCGGATTTATTCCTAGAAGCTACTAAATTACACGAGCTTGAATTTAGATGATGAAAGAGTAAATAGCAAGAGCAAGAAAGTGTGAGATAAGGGGTTAACGAGATAGAGAGGGGAGGTAGATAAACTCATCGTATCTCTTTGATCTGATGAGGGCCCTCTTGCCCTCCCTCCCCTCTTCCAGTGAATCTAATGGGAATACACTCTTGCCCTCCCTCCCCTCTTCCCGTGAATCTAATGGGGATCGCTGTTGCCCTTCCTTCGCCTCTTTTCGATCTTAATGGGGGCACTCTCCCCCTCCCCTCATCCTTCTCTTCGATTTGACGGGGGTGGGGGGGGGGGGGCAACCTGCCTTCCCTCCCTTCCCTCTCGTATCTAGTGGGGATTCTCTTGCCCTCCACTGTTCTATATTTCATGTGTTGATGAGACAAGACAATTAAATAATTTAAATTTGAATTTCACTTGTATCTGAAGGGGCGCTTTTCCCCCTCCCCTTCTTCTTTCATATCTGATGGGGCCACTGTTTTCCCTTCCCCCATCCCCTCTTATATCTAATTAGAGCACTCCCTTCCCTCCCTCTCCACTCCCCTCCCCCTACCCATTCCTCCCCTCTCCTTCTCTTTAACATGATGGGGGCACTCTTGTCACCTCCCCTTCTCTCTTGTATCTGATGGGGCACTCTTGCCCCATCCACCTGTTTTCTTGAATCTGAGGGGTACTCATGCCTTCTCCCTAGCTTTCTCTTATATCTAATAGGAGCCTCCTTGCCCCTTCCCGTCTTCTATTGTATCTAATGGAGGACACCCTCCCTCCCCCTCTAATATTGTATCTAATGGGGGGCGGGGGGACACCCTCCCTCTCTTCTCTTGGATTTGATGGGGGCCCACACTTGACCTCCCACCGCATCTCTCTTGTCTACTTTCTTCTCTAATTTGATTCGATTGTAGAGAGTCACGCTATCGCTTTCAAGGGAAGAAACTGGAAGTAAAAAGTAGAGTAATATGTCAATTATTACGTCCCCTGGTTTGCCACGATCCACAACTATTTATTCAGGCGTTTGCAATTTGGGGTGATAACGCTTGCTAGTTTGCCGGTACAAACCCCATTCATATTATATTAAGAAAGATCTCGACTTTATAGACATCGACGGCGGTGACCCCACATTATTGTTCATATGACAATTGCTCCTGGCTTTATTTAGTCAAAGGTAATAGGGTTGGTGTTAGGGTCGCGATTGCGTTTTAGTAAGGTTAGGTTCAGGGTTAGGTTCAGGATTAGGTTCAGGGTTAGGGTTAGGATTGGGTAGAGAGTTGGGTCCAGGGTTGATACTCTACTGCGCTTAAGACATGTACAAAGTGTCATTACTCATTAGGCGTTAAAGCATTCAAGGAAAGTCTTCCTACCGGGTAACCATTTACTTCACCTGGGTGGAGAGTGGCACATGAAGATTAAAGGACATTAGTAAGTTGGTGTCGCGGCGGAACTCGAACCGCGAACTGTGTGATTCACACCGACTGTGAGTGTGGAACATCCGTGCAATTTATGTCACATCTATTAAGATGCCCACTCCTAGATGACCAATGCTGCATGGAAGACCTAGTGGCAAGAAATGAGAAGGCTCTTCAGTGTGCAAGAGCCTGGCGGAACATTTGAGATCAGATGATGGACACGAAAGAAGAAGGCAGTCCGCTGACGTATCCACTAGACCACGACACGTCTAATATCGGGTAGGGCTTTTTAAAGTAAAGTAATCCTGCTCATAAAGTAATAAAATGTGATATGTTTTACTTGAAACGAGTGTGAAAGGCCAGGTCAAATAAATCGCTCAATCAGTCACAGATCAATAAGTGAGTCAATGTTTTAAATTATATAGTAATTAGTCAGTCAATCAATCAACTACTCTATCGACTAATCAGTAAGTCAATTAATAAATTTAATCGGTTAGTACTGTAGATCATCTAGTCAATAATCAGTCAGTCGGTGAAGGCGATGGGGCCGCCAGTCAACGATTCATGTACTTAGCACTATTTCTTTGACGTTCACTTTTATGCGATGTAACTCTCACACGGTGCGTCAAATACTACGTCGATCCCTGGCGCTGTCCTACGTCATTAAAATGACGCTTGTGTTTTGGTGAATTGCCGTTTGGTCTTCAACCAGTTCGTCTACTAGCATATTATATTAGTCTATTCCCATAAATGATCTACAACCAGCCTGCCTACTTATCAACATGGCCTAATGATTATTTCGTCTCTTATTATTTGGTCTAAAGACCATTTAGGTTGATAGTCATTTGGTCTGATTTCCCACATGGTCTAATCTCCAAGATGTGCTGTCGGTCTTGTGGCGGCTTGTAGCAAATTGGCCATAACTTGCAGCGTCCAGCAGGCATTTCTTTCTTTCTGTGTTTCTTTCTTTCTTTCTTTCTGTGTTTCTTTCTTTCTTTCTTTCTTTCTTTCTTTCCTTCTTTCTTTCTTTCTTTAATTAAACAGAGATAA